>CAWUFW010016693.1:0-297058 GCA_963921515.1 Calotriton arnoldi | reverse complement strand
GAGATACTTAATTTTCAGAAATAAATATTGTCAATGCCATTCAATCCTTGGCTCCACACCGAGATAATCATTAAAAGGATGATGGACAGCTACGGAATCTATGTCAATCCAATCCTTGCATTCTTTAAAATGACCGTCACCCATAGATCATTCTGTAATGCAGCCAAAATAAGACCCTTTACTTAATCCCTGGCCTCGTAGTGCTGCAGATGAGTCGCCGCGAGTTCAACCAGTCCCGCCGCCTTCTCTCTCTCACACATGTGTAAAGGTGTGTTCGATTAGCAAGATACGATTCTAAAACTTTCCCTTTATAACCTCTTTCTGTGTTCATGTCGCACTTCTGCCTTTTCTAAGCGCTGTAAAGAACCAGGTTTGAGATTGGTGTAAAGCGTGCGCTGGATATTTTGTGCAGGGTTGGTGGGTTTGTGCGGTTGCAGGCCGCTCTAGATTTCTTAAAGTTTGGGGGTGCCCAGTAAATTGGGAGACATGTGTACAAGACATTGGCATGCATGCCCTAGTCTGGAGAGGATAATGACTCTAATGGGGTGGTACAGGGATAGCTTGTGATGGGTGAAGTGGTGGCTCTGTAGTAGGTGTGTTTTGCAGAGTTGTGCAAGGTTCTCAGTCAGGTGTAAGTGGGCACTGGGCAGTGAAGGGGAAAGCGTCCGTCGACCCTTGGAGGTCATAGATCAACAGTTCTCTGTTTTACAGTAAGGGCTTTCATTGTGGGAGCCCTTGGAGGCAAAAGCTATGGGGTGATCAAGGCTGAAGGGGGGTATTAAACCAATATTTGACGCCCCCAGTAAAACAATGTGGTTGACCATGTTTACTGAGTGCCTAGAGGACGGTATATTTGATATCTGGTTTTTCTGAATTGTTTCTGTGCCTGAACCATGGGTGAATTCATAATCAAACCCTGGGGTTTTCAAGCCTCACCTTGGGGCGAGTGAGATCCTTGATGGATGAAACACTCTGGTCTTCAGATTACCCAGAGATCTATGCAGTACTCCACTGTCATGGACCACACGTGCAGAAAGCACACAAGTGGTCCTCGAATTCTCCCTCCACATCAAGCTCCTGATACCTACAAATGACCTACAGTAACTTGCGGATGAAAATCTGCATTTTAATCGATTCAAAATTGTGCAATGTGGTTGTTTACATATTGAGTGGCACAACAGGGAGGTTTGACAATTTCCTCTCCTTTCCTCCATTTTGTTACAGGCAAGTACTGTCCTCTGTCATGCACAGATGGTGCCCTCTGTCCTCCCCCAGACTCCCCCACCAGTCTGAAAGTGGAGTCTTCCACCCAGCTATCCCCAGACAAGGCCAGTGGTCCAGAGAAGAAGGCCAGGAAGCGCACTTACTTCACCCAGGAGCAGCTGATGACGCTACACCAGCAGTTCCAGAACCAGCACTACATGAATGTCCCCCAGGCCCAGCAGCTGGCGAAGGACCTCAACCTCACGTACCAGCAGGTGAGAGTGGGACATGGGAGGGTGGAAGGTGCATCTAGGGTGGGGCAAAGTTTCTCCATAGGGACTGCAGGCAGAAAGTTTCATCTCATTGCTTTGCTTGGCAGGTGAAGACCAGGGCTCCAGGCTACTTCAGGTGAGTGCTATATTCTAGTGTGAGGTTTTAAGTCGAATGTTGAGTATGAGAGCACCGTCCTGCAAAATTATCCAACTAGGATATGGATTCCAATTTCATAATGGCAGGTCAGTATATGTAAGCACAGATTTACTATTCTTAGCTCCACATCTCTGTACCTTGAAGGTATAGATATTAGGGGTGGGTGAATAATTTGGCTCCATCTGCAGAGTTTGGTGTTTTGCCCACTCCGCATTCCGCCTCGAACATGGAATTCTGGCAAAACTCGAGCAAACGCCAAGAAGTAGAATTTTTTCTCATGGGCAGCTCACCAACGTTAGGTTGGTGAGCGTGGGAGGGAATTTGTGTCACCTATTGTGATTTTTTGGCACTAGAATACCTCCCAGCAAGATTTCTCAACACAGGTGATCACTGCAGGTCTTGACTGTTCACATCGAGAAAGATGTGGCTCGAGTAGAAAATCTACTCTGGTGTTAGAAGGAACCAGCACCCTCTGGAGCGTCGCGTGGTGCGTTTTGCTCTGAATTTACATTGTGGAACAAACTTCTGACACTAAAAATCAGTGTTCATCATGATGTGTAGAATTCAGCCCACTCACAGAACTCCATGAGTTCTGCCCACCCCTAAAGCAATGCCAGCTCCCGCAGGAGGCGGGGAGCCGGTGGGACCGTGGGGGCATTGGGGCTCCCCCTACGGTCCCCAACGGAGCGGCCAGGCCCCGGGGGATGGGGTCCCCGGAGCCGGAAGTGGCCTGGGAGGGGGGCCACGCGGCCCCCCTCCCAAATAACATAACTTTTTTTTTTTTTTTAAACAAGGCATTGCCCCGGGTGATGGGGTCCCCAGGGCTAATAGAGGCCTCAGGAGGGGGTCCACGCAGCCCCCCACCTTAAAAAATAGTCTAAATAAATAAATATGTGGCCATGCCCCGGGGGACGGGGTCCCCGGGGCAGAAATTGGCCTCGGGAGGGGGGGGCCACGCAGCCCCCTTCCCATTTTTTTTTTTTTTTTTTTAACTATAGGGGTCAGGCCCTGGGGGATGGGGTTCCCAGGGCCCTAAAAGTGGGAAAATAAGGGGGGCCACACAGCCCCCCTTCTGAGAAAAAAAAAAAGCCGGCGTCACGCTGGAGGCCCCACCCCCTCCCTGCAACACTCTGCAAATGCACCCCCTGGCATGTTGTAAGTTGAGGAATTAATTCCCCTTGAATACTGAGGGTCCCTGGGGGCCAAATAGCCCACCAGGTACCTCCAGTATGCGCCAGGGAGCTGCGTTGCAGAGAGGTGGCCCAAGGCCACGCCCCCTTTTTACACCACTCTGCAACGCAGCTCTGTGGCGCTTACTGGAGGTAGCTGGTGGGCTAGTTCGTCCCCAGGGACCCTCAGGACTTAAGGGGACTTAATCCCCCAATTTACAACGCACCAGGGGGCGCGTTTGCACAGTGGTGCAGGGAGGGGGCAGGGCCTGAGGTGACAAGTGTGCAAACACGCCCTGTGGCATGTTGTAAGTTGGGGGATTAAGTCCCCTTGAATCCTGAGGGTGCCTGGGGTCCAACTAGCCCACCAGGTACCTCCACTAAGCGCCACAGAGCTGCGTTGCAGAGAGGTGTAGAAAGGGGCGTGGCCTCGAACCACCGCTCTGCAATGCAGCTGTGTGGTGCTTACCGGAGGTACCTGGTGGGCTAGTTGGCCCCCAGGGACCCTCAGTATTCAAGGGGACTTAATCCCCCAACTAAGAACACGCTAGGGGGCTCATTTGCAGAGTGGTGGAGAAAGGGGGCGTGGCCTTTGTCCACCTCTCAGCAATCCCACTTTGTGGGGCTTACTGGAGGTAAGAGGTAGGCTAGTTGGCCCCTAAAGGACCCCCAGCAGCGAAGGGGACGTCAATCCCCATCCAAGAGTGCGCCAGGGAGCGCGTTTGTAGAGTGGTGGGCAAAGGGGGCGTGGCCTGCTCTTCGAATGTAGCAATACTTCTGTGTGGGACTTACTGGAGGTAAAGGAGTGGTAGTTGGCCCCCAAGGATGTCCTTGGGGGCCAACTACCCCTCTTGTTACCTCCAGTAAGTCCCGCACAGTGGGATTGCTAAGACGTCTTCGGAGGCCATGCCCCCCCTTTCTCCACCATTCTGCAAACGCTCCTCCTGGCAGACTACGAGATGGGGGATGAAGTCCAATTTACTCCTGAGGGACTTTGGGGGCCAGAAGCCCTACTGGTACCTCCTGTAAGCCCTACGCACCGAATTCCTGAGCGCTGGTCGGAGGCCCAGCACCCTTTGTCCACCACTCTGCAAACGCGACTACTAGTTAAAGAAGTGTTTGCAATGTAATAGGTTTCGCATTTGCAAGAATTAGAGCTATTGGTGTTGTAAATGCAAAAGTTTTTCACTAATGTTTTTGGGAGTGGAGTGGATGTACGTTGTGTGTAGTGGAATTATGTGGTATGATGTGCAGTGAAATTATGTGGATAGAAAGTATGTGGTACTTAGTGTATAGGAATTATGTAGAGTAGGATTATGTGTTATGGAGAGTAATTATGTGGTATGGTAGTCTGTTGTGGAGTGGTAACCTCAGGTTTAGTCTTCCTCGTTTCCATAGAAGCTCAACTATGAACTCAGTGAGACAAAAAAAGATGGAATCACTGAGGAGCACTTGTGGACCTAGTCAGAGCAGGGCCACTGGAATTATGTGACTGTTTGGCTGCACCGACATTCGCACAGTTATACATTTTCTGCATTAGCCACATAATTCATCATCTGCACCCTAATCTGCAGATTTGAACAACAAAAGCCTTGTTTCTAGCTGAAATGGGTCAAACGTTACCAAATATGCAACGGCAAGTGTTACAGCGTGGTGGAGGGTCCTTTTCAAACCTAGAATTGTCACGTGTTACTTATTGCTAAATGTGGGTGTTAAATTGGTACTAATGGTGTGCAAGCCACTCTTGCTTCCCTCTGCGCCTCTCTTGCCTTTTTCTGCATTCCTGTTGCTTCTTTCTGCACGTTTCTTTTTTTTTCTACACTTCTCTTTGACCTCATTCTGCAAATCTCATGTACTTTCTGCACCTCTCTTCCCTCTTTCTGCACGTCTGTTGCCTCTTTCTGCACCTCATTTGCTCCTTTAGCAGCCCTGTTGTCTCTTTCTGCACTCGTCTTCCTTCTTTCTGGACCTTTCCTGCCTGTTTTTGCATCTCACTTGCCTCTTTCTGCAATTTTCTTGCTTCTATCTACACCTCTGTTACTTCTTTCAGCAATTCTCTTGCCTCTTTGTGCACTTCTCTTGGCTGTTTCTGCAAATCTCTTTTTGCACCTCTGTTGGCTCTTTCTGCATCTCACTTGCTCCTTTCTACACTTCTCTTGCCTCTTTCTGCATCCCTGTTGCTTCATTCTGCACTTTCCATTCTTCTTTCTGCACCCATCTTGCTTCTTTCTGCACCCCTGTTGTCTCTTTATGTACCACTTTTATGGTTTAAATCTTTTATTATGTACCACTTTTGCCTCTTTCTGCACTTTTCTTGCCTTTTTATGCACCTCTCTTCCCTCTTTTTGCACCTCTGTTGGCTCTTTCTGCACCTCACTTGCTCCTTTCTACACTTCTCTTGCCTCTTTCTGCACCCCTGTTGCTTCATTCTGCACTTTCCATGCTTCTTTGTGCACCTGTTTTGCTTCTTTCTGCACCCCTGTTGTCTCTTTATGTACTTCTTTTGCCTCCTTCTGCATTTTTCTTGCCTTTTTCTGTAGTTCTCTTGCCTCTTTCTCCACCTCTGTTGCTTCTTTCTGTACTTCTCTTGCCTCTTTCTGCACCCCTGTTGCTTCATTCTCCACTTTGTATGCTTCTTTCTGCATCTGTCTTGCTTCTTTCTGCAACCCAGTTGTCTCTTTCTGCACTCGTCTTCCTTCTTTCTGTACCTTTCTTGCCTGTTTCTGCTTCTGACGTGCCTCTTTCTGCACTTTTCTTGCTTCTTTCTACACCTCTGTTGCTTGTTTCTGCACCTGTCTTCCCTCTTTGTGCAACTCTCTACCCTCTTTCTACACCTCTCTTCCCTCTTTCTGCACCACTCTTGCCTCTTTTTGTACCTCTGTTGCTTCTTTCTGCACTACTCTTGACTCTTTCTGCACCCTTTGTGCCTCTTTCAGCACCTCTGTTGCTTCTTTCTGCACTTCTCTTCCTTCTTTCTGTACTCCTCATGCCCCCTTCTGCACCTCTGTTGCTTTTTTCTACAGATCTCTTGCCTCTTTCTGCACCTCACTTGCCTCTTTCAGCACCTCTGTTGCTTCTTTCTGCACTTCTCTTGCCTCCTTCTGCACCTCTTAGTTAGAGGTAGTTTTAATCCCCCTGCCCTATTATGTACAAGGGCCATACAGGAGAGGTCATGCCAATCACAGGGGTACTCCAACGCAGAGTGTACCCTAGTATATGTAGGTGTTTTCACTGTATTCTACGTGTCTTTCAGCATAGCACTGGCTCCGGGCCTGGTTAGTCAGTCAGTTACCACCAGCACCCATCAGCAAAATGTTGGGGGCATAGGATGACTTTGCAACAAGGCCTCTTTCTGCTCCTCTGTTGGTTCTTTGTGTATATCTCTTGCTTCTTTCTGCACCTTTCTTCGTCTTTCTGGACTTCTGTTGCCTCTTTCTGCATTTGTCTTGCTTCTTTCTGTGCCTTTGTTCCTCTTTCTGCGCATGTCCTACCTCTGTAGGCATTGTTAGACATTAGCATTTAAAAAACATTTGAAATTCACTTAAAAAACCATAGGTTTCAGGGACGTTATAGTTAGAAATTAGCATTTAAAAAAACCTTTGAAATTCACTGAAAAAACCATAGGTTTCAGGCACATTATAGTTAGAAATTAGCATTTAAAAAAACCTTAGCAATTCACTGAAAAAACCAGAGGTTTCAGGGACGTTATAGTTAGTTGGACATTTCACTCGTACAAAGCCAGTGAAGTTCGGCCGTTATAGTTCGGCAAACTATAACTCGCGCCCCCGCAATGCACTGCTGATGACGTCACATGTTACATCATTCATGACATGGTCAGTGACATCACTGATGACATCATTGATGACATCTCAATTGACATCACTGATGACATCATTGACGTTATAATCTGATGCACCTCCTCACACCCTAATATAACCTTTGATACACCCACTCTAAAATACAGAGTACCATTTTCGAAACCATAGATACACCAACACCAGTTACTACATACTCACTCACTGATTCTTAGGTCTAAAAACACATCCACTCATTCACCCATACAGTCACTCTTACATGCAGTCACTCATCAATACAGCACTATCATATGTACTCATACACCTATACAGATACTCACACACCGCCACTCACCCATACAGTTACTTACACACCTATTCAGTCATGAAAAGATTCAATCACACTCCCATTTACTCACCTATACAGTTATACACTCACCACCTCACCTATTCATACAGATACTAACACATACTTACTCACTTATACAATCACTGACACAAGCACACACTCATCCATACAGCCACTCTCACTATCACTCACTCTCACATATAGTCATTTATATACTCCAACACTCACATATACTGCCTTTCACATATGTTGTTACTCACACATATACCACTGAGACATCCATTTACTCACCAACACAGCCATATGCACACTCACTCAACCATACAGCCCTTCACAGACACACTCTTGAACCCATACACCCAGTGAATCACCCACTCACACATCTATGCACAAAGTCACACACCCCCACCCACCCACACAAACACTCAGGCACACATACAGATACTCAGGCAACCAATCAATAACCCATATAGCACACTCATGTAGCTACTTACCAACCCATGCAGCAGCTTACACAACAACAGACACACTGATACAGACATTCACACAGTTTAGTCACTAACCCATGCATTCAGTAAGACACATTTAATCACTCATTTATACAGTCATGCACCTACTAAATCCGCCATCCAGACACTTATACACCCACTCATTCTTCAATACACCTTGGCATATATATAAAACATATTTAAACTTCATAGAAACACACAGTCACTGGATGCTGTCATCAGTGATGTCATTTGAGATGACATCAGTGATGTCACTGACGATGTCATGAATGATGTAATATGTGACGTCATCAGCAGTGCATTGCGGGGGCGCGAGTTATAGTTACCTGAACTAACTATAACGGCCGAATTTCACTGGTTTTGTGCGAGTGAAATGCCCAACTAACTATAACGTCCCTGAAACGTCTGGTTTTTTCAGTGAATATATATATATATATTTTTTTTTTTCAGAAACACAAAGGATGCTGCACTCCAGAGATTGGTTTCAGAGTTGCTTTATTTTCACCACCACTGGTGGTAGTGGTGGTGAAAATAAAGCAACTCTGAAACCAATCTCTGGAGTGCGGCATCCTTTGTGTTTCTGAATTTAAATATCGGGTAAGGATTCCACCTGTTGCTGCCTGCACCAGGTATTGAGCGGGCTGACATTGGGAATCAATTACTTGTAATATATATATATATATATATATATATATATATATATATATATTCACTGAAAAAACCATAGGTTTTAGGGACAGTTATAGTTAGTTGGACATTGCACTCGTACAAAACCTGTGAAATTCCCCCGTTATAGTTAGTTCAGCTAACTATAACTCGCGCCCCACAATGCACTGCTGATGACGTCACATATGACATCACTCATGACATGGTCAGTGACATCACTGATGACATCACTGATGACATCTCAAATGACATCACTGATGACATCATCCAGTGACTGTGTGTTTCTGTAAAGTTTAAATATGTTTAATATATATAGGGAAAGGCGTATTGAAGAATGAGTGGGTGTATAAGTGTCTGAATGGATGATTTAGTACGTGCGTGACTGACTCTACAAGTGAGTGATTAAACGTATCTTACTGAATGCATGGGTTAGTGACTAAACTGTGTGAATGTCTGTATCCGTCTGTTGGTGTGTAAGTGGATGCATGGATTTGCGAATAGCTACATGAGTGTCTATATGGGTTATTGATTGGTTCTATGAGTATCTGTATGGGTGCCTGAGTGTTTGTGTGGATGGGGTGTGTGCGACTGTGCATAGATGTGTGAGTGGGTGATTCACTGGGTGGATGGTTTCAAGAGTGCATCTGTGATAGACTGTATGGGTGGGTAAGTGTGTGTAAGAGTGTGTTAGTGAGTGAATGTATGTCCCAGTGGTACATGTGTGAGTAACTACATATGTGAAAGGCAGTATATATGTGTATTGGAGTATATAAATAGCTATAAGCGAGAGTGAGTGATTGTGATTGTGGCTGTATGGATGAGTGTGTGCTTGTATCAGTGATTGTATAAGAGCGTAACAATGTGCTAGTATTTGTATGATTAAGTGAGCTGGTGTGTGTATAACTGTATAGGTGAGTAAATGGCAGTGTGTTTAATTATTTGCATGACTGACTAGGTGTGTGAGTACCTCTATGGATGAGTGGCGGTGTTTGAGTGTCTATATAGGAGTAAGAGTGCATATGATAGTCCTGTACTGAGTGACCATAAGTATGAGTGACTGTATGGGTGAGTGAGTGGATGTGTGTGTGTAGACCTAAGAATCAGTGAGTGGGTATGTAGTTATTGGTGTTGGAGTGTCTATGGTTTTGCGAATGGCACTCTGTAATTTAGATTGGGTGTATCAAAGGTTATATTAGGGTGTGAGGAGCTGCATCAGATTATCACGTGGATGATGTCATCAGTGATGTCATTTGAGATGTCATCAGTGATGTCATCAGTGATGTCACTGACCATGTCATGAGTGATGTAATATGTGACGTCATCAGCAGTGCATTGCGGGGCGCGAGTTATAGTTAGCTGAACTAACTATAACGGGGAATTTCACGGGTTTTGTACGAGTGCAATGTCCAACTAACTATAACTGTCCCTAAAACCTATGGTTTTTTCAGTGAATTTCAAAGGTTTTTAAATGCTAATTTCTAACTATAACGTGTCTGAAACCTATGGTTTTTCAGTGAATTTCAAAGGTTTTTAAAATGCTAATTTGTAACTATAACGTGCCTGAAACCTACGGTTTTTCAGTGAATTTCAAAGGTTTTTTAAATGACAATTTTTAAATGTATTAATTTTTATAGTAATTTTTTTCATACTGATTTACTACATTTTTAGAAACAATTTCTTTTACATATTTTATTTTTTAAATTACATTGTAATTACATTATACATTACATTACAAAAAATACTTTCTCAGAATGAATTACTTTAGTTTAAATACTTTGCACATAGGCAATAGACTTTTAAGTACAGTAGTTACAGTTGTTGCAATGGGCAACACATTTTCAAACACAATGCAACATTCAGCTCAATGTGAAGTTCTAGTTAAATGCAATTAGTTACTTTATGGATTACTTTTCTAACCACAGGACTGGATCCTAGATTCAGTCCTGGTACATCTCCTGTAAACAGTTGAGTAAAAGCGTTTTGGTTACAGTCGTGATTTTTAAGGAATATTATTGTATTTTAAAAGTTGACACTTAGAAACTTTTTCTCATAGAATCACCAATGTTATCCTATGGAAGGAAATTCACTTAGCAGGTAAAAACTGTTATCGTTACTTTTTCTTACTCAGTGTTGGATCCTGGATCCAGCACTGGTGCATCTCCTTTAAACAGTTGAAAGAATGCGTTTAAGTAATACCGGCGATTTTTAAGGAATATTTGTAGTTTGTGAAAATCGACACTTTGAAACTTTTCTGCTGAAAACCAGACAATGGATTCCTATGGAAGAAAATATAAGTTACTGGTAAGTACGGTTAAAATTACTTTTCAGGACCAGTACTGGGCTGAAAGATACAGCACTGAGGTCTCTCCTTATAACAGGTGAGTAAATCGGAATTCGTATTTCGGCTGATTTTAGATGAATATTTTAAAGTTCCAAAACTCCACACTTAGAAGAATTTCCAAGTGAAACCAGTCAATGTTAGCCTATGGAAGGAAATTCAAGTTACCGGTAAAGTACGGTTAAAATTACTTTTCAGGACCAGTACTGGGCTGAAAGATACAGCACTGAGGTCTCTCCTGATAACAGGTGAGTAAATCGGAATTCGTATTTCGGCTGATTTTAGATGAATATTTTAAAGTTCCAAAACTCCACACTTAGAAGAATTTCCAAGTGAAACCAGTCAATGTTAGCCTATGGAAGGAAATTCAAGTTACCGGTAAGTACGGTTAAAATTACTTTTCAGGACCAGTACTGGGCTGAAAGATACAGCACTGAGGTCTCTCCTGATAACAGGTGAGTAAATCGGTATTCGTATTTCGGCTGATTTTAGAGGAATATTTTAAAGTTCCAAAACTCCACACTTAGAAGAATTTCCAAGTGAAACAAGTCAATGTTAGCCTATGAAGGAAATTCAAGTTACCGGTAAGTACGGTTAAAATTACTTTTGAGGATCAGTACTGGACTGAAAGATGCAGCACTGAGGTCTCTCCTGATAACAGGTGAGTAAATCGGAATTCGTATTTCAGCTGATTTTAGAGGAATATTTTAAAGTTCCAAAACTCCACACTTAGAAGAATTTCCAAGTGAAACCAGTCAATGTTAGCCTATGGAAGGAAATTCAAGTTACTGGTAAGTACGGTTAAAATTACTTTTCAGGACCAGTACTGGGCTGAAAGATGCAGCACTGAGGTCTCTCCTGATAACAGGTGAGTAAATCAGAATTCGGATTTCGGCTGATTTTAGAGGAATATTTGTATGTTTCAAAAATCAACACTTAGAAACTTTTTCAGCAAAAAGCAGGCAATGATATCCTATGGAAGGAAATTCAAGTTACTGGTAAGTACGGTTAAAATTACTTTTGAGGATCAGTACTGGGCTGAAAGATGCAGCACTGAGGTCTCTCCTGATAACAGATGAGTAAATCGGAATTCGTATTTCGGCTGATTTTAGATGAATATTTTAAAGTTCCAAAACTTCACACTTAGAAGAATTTCCAAGTGAAACCAGTCAATGTTAGCCTATGGAAGGAAATTCAAGTTACCGGTAAGTACGGTTAAAATTACTTTTCAGGACCAGTACTGGGCTGAAAGATACAGCACTGAGGTCTCTCCTGATAACAGGTGAGTAAATCGGAATTCGTATTTCGGCTGATTTTAGATGAATATTTTAAAGTTCCAAAACTCCACACTTAGAAGAATTTCCAAGTGAAACCAGTCAATGTTAGCCTATGGAAGGAAATTCAAGTTACCGGTAAGTACGGTTAAAATTACTTTTCAGGACCAGTACTGGGCTGAAAGATACAGCACTGAGGTCTCTCCTGATAACAGGTGAGTAAATCGGAATTCGTATTTCGGCTGATTTTAGAGGAATATTTTAAAGTTCCAAAACTCCACACTTAGAAGAATTTCCAAGTGAAACCAGTCAATGTTAGCCTATGAAGGAAATTCAAGTTACCGGTAAGTACGGTTAAAATTACTTTTGAGGATCAGTACTGGACTGAAAGATGCAGCACTGAGGTCTCTCCTGATAACAGGTGAGTAAATCGGAATTCGTATTTCGGCTGATTTTAGAGGAATATTTTAAAGTTCCAAAACTCCACACAGAAGAATTTCCAAGTGAAACCAGTCAATGTTAGCCTATGGAAGGAAATTCAAGTTACTGGTAAGTACGGTTAAAATTACTTTTCAGGACCAGTACTGGGCTGAAAGATGCAGCACTGAGGTCTCTCCTGATAACAGGTGAGTAAATCAGAATTCGGATTTCGGCTGATTTTAGAGGAATATTTGTATGTTTCAAAAATCAACACTTAGAAACTTTTTCAGCAAAAAGCAGGCAATGATATCCTATGGAAGGAAATTCAAGTTACTGGTAAGTACGGTTAAAATTACTTTTGAGGATCAGTACTGGGCTGAAAGATGCAGCACTGAGGTCTCTCCTGATAACAGGTGAGTAAATCGGAATTCGTATTTTGGCTGATTTTAGAGGAATATTTTAAAGTTCCAAAACTCCACACTTAGAAGAATTTCCAAGTGAAACCAGTCAATGTTAGCCTATGGAAGGAAATTCAAGTTACTGGTAAGTACGGTTAAAATTACTTTTCAGGATTAGTACTGGGCTGAAAGATGCAGCACTGAGGTCTCTCCTGATAACAGGTGAGTAAATCAGAATTCGTATTTCGGCTGATTTTAGAGGAATATTTGCACAATGGTGAAGGGAGGGGCGGGGCCTGAGGTGACATCTGTGCAAACGCGCCCCGTGGCGCGTTTTAAGTTGGGGGATTAAGTCCCCTTGAATCATGAGGGTCCCTACGGGCCAACTAGCCCACCAGGAACCTCCAGTATGCGCCAGGGGCTGCGTTGCAGAGACATGTACAGAGGCCACACCCCTTTTTACACCTCTCTGCAACGCAGCTCTGTGGCGCTTTCTGGACGTACCTGTTGGGCTAGTTGGCCCCAGGGACCCTCAGGATTGAAGAGGATTTAATTCCCCATCTTAAAACGCGCCACGGGGCCTGTTTGCACACATGTCACCTGAAGCCCCGCCCTCCCTTCACCACTGTGCAAACGCGCCCCGTGGCGCGTTTTAAGTCGGGGATTAACTCCCCTTGAATCCTGAGGGTCCCTGGGGTGCAACTAGCCCACCATATACCTCCAAAAGCGCCATAGAGCTGCGTTGCAGAGAGGTGTAAAAAGGGGCGTGGCCTCTGTACACCTCTCTGCAAGGCAGCCCCTGGCGCATACTGGAGGTTCCTGGTGGGCTAGTTGGCCCCCAGGGACCCCCAGTATTCAAGGGGAATTCGTTCCCCTCTGCAAACGCGCCAGGGGCGCGTTTGCAGAGTGGTGAAGGAAGGGGCGGGGCCTACGGGCCCGATCGTTTTTTTTTTTTTCCCCTGAAGGGGGCTGTGTGGCCCCCTTCCTTTTTCCTATTTTTAGGCCCTGGGGACCCCATCCCCCAGGGCCTTACCACCTTTTTTAAAAATTAAAATAAAAAAAAACGGGAAGGGGGCCGCGTGGCCCCCTTCCCTGGGCCTGTATTGGCCCCGGGGACCCCATCCCCGGGGCATGGCCTCTTTTTTTTTATTTGGAGGGGGCTGCGTGGCCCCCTCCTCAGGCCATTTAAGGCCCCGGGGACCCCATCCCCGGGCCGGCCTTGCACTTTTTAAAAAAAAATTCCATTTTTTTACTTTGGGGAGGGGGCTGCGTGGCCCCCTCCGTGCCACTTATGGCCCCGGGGACCCCATCCCCGGGGCCTGGCCTCTCGTTGGGGACTGTGGGGGTCCCCAAGCCCCCACAGTCCCGCCGGCTCCCCGTGTCCTACGGGAGCCGGCATTGCTTACACATGGGGAGCAGCTAACATGCTGCTACCCATGTGGAAAGCAATCGGCTTTGGATATTGGAAGAGAGAGCAGGTTTCCTGCTCTCTCTTCCAATATCCAAAGCAAGTTTGCAATGACAGGACGGGAGCCGCGAGGCTCCGTCCTGTCATTGCAAGCAGCAGTGTCCCGGGGTAGGCACCCCGGGACACTGCAGGAGCCGGCCCTGGGGGTGGCGGTCCCCAGGGCCACCACAGGCTCCAGGAGGGGGCCGCGCGGCCCCCTCCCTACATTTTGAAAGCCCGGGGAGGTGGTGGTCCCCGGGGCTTGGGGTCCAAAACGGACCCCCATTTTAATTTTTCTTAGTGCCCCGGGAAGGTGGTGGTCCCGGGCGTGTGAGGGGCTGGAGCCCCCCACACAGGTTTTTAATTTAAAAAAAGAAGCCCCGGGGAGGTGGTGGTCCCGGGGCTGCGGGAGGGCTCAGAGCCCTCCCGCACCATTATACATAAAGCCCCGGGGGGTGGTGGTCCCCGGGGCTTGGGGGCCCTTAGAGGCCCCCACACATAAAATTAACCCCCAGCATGCCCCCGGGACTTGGCCCACCCGGGGCCAGTTAACATCGAGCGCGGAGACCGCGCTTCGATTTTTTCCGGCAGGATTCGCGCTCCCTGAGCGCATCCTGCCAATTTAAAAAAATTGGCAGACCTAGGGGGTCAGGGTGTTTCTACCCTGCCCCCTTTGTGCGCTTTGCGCACTTGTTTCTGTCCCTCGGTTCTACCGAGGGACAAAATAGCTGCCAACACTTCCTGATTTGGAGTGTTGACAGCCAATTAACATAAAGGTCGTGCTCGGGAGGATCCGCGGCCCTAGATATATCTATCTTTTTACTTTTGATTTTCTCAGCAACTACTGAACGGATTTACACCATTTAACAAAAGGGTTCTTTCTGAACCAAGAACTACCTCTTTGCCAAATTTGGTGTAATTCCGTTCAGCAGTTCGGGCTGTAGCCGTGTCTAAAGTTTCCTATGGAAAATTGCATGGGGAAAACGCGTTTTGGGACCCCCTTTTTCTCGGCCCCCGCTTGACGAATCCCCCGAGACTTTCAGGGTAGGAGCGGACCGGAGCGCCCCACAAAGTTTGAAAATTTTGCAAAGATACGTCAACCGGCAAGAGAGTTATTTCAAATAGAATGTCGCGGATTTCCTATGGATAATAGGTTGTAACTATAACTATCTACTGGCGACCGCCAGTAGATAATATATATATATATATATATATATATATATATATATATATATATCCAAACAACAAGGTAGCCCCAATGGAAGGAAGCCAGCCGGCATATAAGTGATTCAAATCTTTAATGGAAACATCTTGCAAACAGGCAGCAGGGAGAGCAAAGGCATCTGCATACACACTGAGCCAGACGCGTTTCGGGAACTCAGGTCCCTTCTTCAATGGTTTTGGTTCCTGAAATGACAAGACAGCGGTCATGGCACACTTCTAAGTTCCAAGATCCTGCCCCAGTGGGCGTGGCAATTCACATTGCATTCTGGTTCCTGTAGTGCCATGAAATCATCTCAAGTGAGTCCATCATTGTTAAAACATATTAAACAACAAATAATAACCATGTGGGTCGATGCCAAGTCACACAATACTGCCTGCACCGCTTTAATGCTGTTGCGCATGTACACGCCCACTGGGGCGGAACAGTCAATAAAATCACAGGTGTTCAATCTGGCTGCTGTTGTGTTTTTATCGTTGGGTTTATGAACAAGAATGGAGGTTCGAAACGCGTCGAGCCATTAGAATGTGATTGACCTTGGAGCTGTTGGTGCTGCAAGTCCCCAGAGTCAGAGAACAACCTTCCCTGTGGACGTTCCCATCAGGGCTACCTGTTGTTGTTGGATTTATAGCGGCTCTGCTCGGCCGCGGGAACGGCCCGCCGCTGCGCGGATCTGTGGCACTCAGACTTCTGCGTGCCTGTTCAGAATCGAAGGCTCAAGCTGAAGGACGTGATACAGGCAGCTCCCATAGTCTTCAGGGGTTTCTCAACCCACTGTTGGATTTTATTTGGACGTCATTTAAACATTCAGCAGCATCCATTTGGATTTAAAAAAAAAAAATTGAACACTGCATATACCAGAATCCTTTGGGCTTATCAGGCGCAAGTACACACCCACTGTGGCGGAACAGTCAATAAAATCACAGGTGTTCAATCTGGCTGCTGTTGTGTTTTTATCGTCGGGCTCGTGAACAAGAACGGAGGTTCGAAATGCGTCAAGCCATTAGAATGTGATTGACCTTGGGAACTGTTGGTGCTGCAAGTCCCCAGAGTCAGAGATCAACCTTCCCTGTGGACGTTCCCATCATGGCTACCTGTTGTTGGATATATATATATATATATATATATATATATATATATATATATATATATATATATATATATATATATACCGTCGAAAACTCTCCGCACTTCCACAGCAGGGCTGGCAGCAACAGCAGCGGCGAACAGAGGGAAACAGACCCAAATAGCAATGGCAGGTAAAATTTATTTCCTCACTTAGTGACGCGTTTCGAGCACAGCCGTGCCCTTGTTCACACACCAAGAACCATTCCACCATAACATTTTTAAACTGCTGGGTGTGCACCTTCCCATGTCACATGACCATAGATATAGAAGAAACATTCATAAGTACTCTTAACATTTTTTTCTCTTTGTTTGCTGGCTAAAAAATATATAGCGTTCCAGCTTATAACCTGAGGATTGCAGCCATTCCAGTTAAATAAAACTTAGCAGTGTCACTAAATTCATTTCTATCTTGAAAAATGAATAAATAAATCGGGTTAAAAAAACGACACCAATTCCAACTTTTCACTATGAGACATATAAATAGACCCATATTTCCAATGTATATAAGTATAAATATGTTTAAAATATACACCAACTAAAACATGTATGAAATATATACAAATAAAAAAACTTTATATGCATATACATATTCAGTTAAGTACAGCTTACTTATCATTGTAAATATTGTTGCTATGGTCAGTCACAACTCATCTTGATTTGTCGTTAAAAACCCCATAAAAATTCATTTCATTTCTCAATCACATAATTACTGATGTCACGCAATTGCCCAAATGTATATCTATTCAGACCTTGCTATGTCAGCCTAAATGCTGAATGTGTGTGCCATACTGCTAAGTTTCACAACGTGGCTTGCCTTTGACTATTGCATGCATCTAATGCCTTGCATTAAAATTGTATCCTCAAAGGTTTTGATGTCCAAGAGAATTTTGGCGTTTACCTACTTACAAACTATGGTCAACATGTAAAGTGCTTCAAGTGACAAAAAGTGCAAAATGTAAAGTGCTAATGCTAATAAAAATACACTAAAATTCTAAATGCTTGAAAAGCACCACCCTAAAAAATCCCATTGATACTTAAATATCAAAAGTGAATTGCGGCTAAAAATCCCATTTAAAAACCCTTGATAAAGTGGGTAAAAATGATTTTTAATATATATGAAAAAGTGGTATAATGCATAAAAATGGGTTCTGTTTGACAAGAAAGTTTTTAATCTCTCTCTCTCTTCTGTCAACAACCCCTAGTTAAAATGCAAAGCACATATTGATCTGAAACCGTGTTTATAACGAACACAGAGGAGCATCCAGCTTATTAATTACAAAAAATTGTGCATATCTTCCGTGAGTCCATCATTGTTAAAACATATTAAACAACAAATAATAACCATGTGGGTCGATGCCAAGTCACACAATACTGCCTGCACCGCTTTACTGCTGTTGCGCATGTACACGCCCACTGGGGCGGAACAGTCAATAAAATCACAGGTGTTCAATCTGGCTGCTGTTGTGTTTTTATCGTCGGGTTTATGAACAAGAATGGAGGTTCGAAACGCGTCGAGCCATTAGAATGTGATTGACCTTGGAGCTGTTGGTGCTGCAAGTCCCCAGAGTCAGAGAACAACCTTCCCTGTGGACGTTCCCATCAGGGCTACCTGTTGTTGTTGGATTTATAGCGGCTCTGCTGCGGGAACGGCCCGCCGCTGCGTGGATCTGTGGCACTCAGACTTCTGCGTGCCTGTTCAGAATCGAAGGCTCGAGCTGAAGGACGTGATACAGGCAGCTCCCATAGTCTTCAGGGGTTTCTCAACCCACTGTTGGATTTTATTTGGACGTCATTTAAACATTCAGCAGCATCCATTTGGATTTAAAAAAAAAAATTGAACACTGCATATACCAGAATCCTTTGGGCTTATCAGGCGCAAGTACACGCCCACTGGGGCGGAACAGTCAATAAAATCACAGGTGTTCAATCTGGCTGCTGTTGTGTTTTTATCGTCGGGCTCGTGAACAAGAACGGAGGTTCGAAATGCGTCAAGCCATTAGAATGTGATTGACCTTGGGAACTGTTGGTGCTGCAAGTCCCCAGAGTCAGAGATCAACCTTCCCTGTGGACGTTCCCATCATGGCTACCTGTTGTTGGATATATATATATATATATATATATATATATATATATATATATATCCTTTCACCTTTCTCCCACTGATTCCTTGAAGTCCCATGAATCAAGAAGTCAGAGATCAACCTTCCCTGTGGACGTTCCCATCATGGCTACCTGTTGTTGGATATATATATATATATATGTATATATATATATATGTATAAATAAATAATCTACTGGTTAGGACCAAGTTTCCATAGGAAAAGTGTTTTTTGTTTTGCCAATAACTTTGGCGCCGGATGACGAATCTTCGCGAAATTTTCAAAACTAGTGGGGCGCTCCGGTCAGCTCCTGCATTGAAAGTTTCGGGGTGATTCGGCAAGCGGGGGCCGAGGAAAAAGGGGGTTCCCAAAACATGTTTTCTCCATGTTAATTCCCATAGGAATCTTTAGACACGGCTACAGCCCGAACTGCTGAACGGAATTACACCAAATTTGGCAAAAAGGTAGTGCTTGGTTCAGAAAGTGCCCTTTTTTTAAATGGTTAAATCCATTCATTAGTTGCTGAGAAAATCAAAAAATAAAGATATCGATATCTAGAGGCACGGAGGATCCGCGGACCCTCCCGACCACGAGCTTTATTCTAATTGGCTGTCAACACTCCAAACCAGGAAGTGTTGGCAGCCATATTGTGACTCGGTAGAACCGAGTCACAAGAAAACAATAAAACAAATGCGAAAAACAAGAAAAGGGGGCAGGGTAGAAACACCCTACCCCCTAGGCCTGCTTAGGGAGTCCCACAAGGACCCCCTGGGCCCAAAAAAAGCATTAAAAAAAAAAAAAAAAATCGGCAAAATGCGCGCCGGATCCGCGGATCCGGCCGCAAAACTAAAAGAAACAAAGCGCTGCCTCCCGCGCTTCGTTATTATTTATCCCCCGGGTGGGGCTAGTCTCAGGGGTGCAGCACGACAACAATCTTCCTCCACTTCCCCTCCAGCCACCGTTACATCGGGAAAGCAGTTCTAGATCCCCCATCTTAGAACATGTTGGTCCAGTTGGAGGTCGGGTGTCCCACTTTCTACAAGAGTGGAGACTGATTACATCAGATCGTTGGGTCTTGAATCTTGTAGAGAATGGGTACACCCTCCCCTTTTTGGAGTTTCCCCCTCCTTACCCTCCTCGCCAAGGTTGGTGCTCGGAGGACCACTTGCTGCTTTTACAGCAGGAGGTGCTTACCTTGCTACAGAAAGGTGCAATAGAGGTGGTTCCGGAGCAGGAAAGGGGTCAGGGTTGCTACTCCCGGTATTTTCTGATTCCCAAAAAGGACGGTCGATTGAGGCCGATCCTAGATCTCAGGATTTTGAACTTTTATCTCAGACAGGAAAAGTTCAAAATGTTGACCTTGGCTCAGGTTCTTCTAGCGCTGCAGCAGGAAGACTGGATGGTGTCCATCAATCTACAGGATGCGTATTTTCATCTTCCCATCCTGAGGTCGCATCGGAAGTATCTCCGGTTCACGGTGGGGTTGCAGCATTATCAGTTTGCGGTTCTTCCGTTCGGTCTTACTTCCGCACCTCGAGTCTTCACAAAGGTGATGGCGGTGGTAGCGGCTCATCTCAGAAGGTCAGGGGTCCCTGTTTTCCCCTACCTGGACGACTGGCTGTTGAAAGCGGAGTCTCCAGGGTTGGTTTCGCGCCACTTGCAGGTGACAGCTCATCTCTTATTCAAATTGGGTTTTTCGATAAATGTACCCAAATCTCACCTGGTGCCTTCTCAGCGCAACCTGTTCATAGGGGCAATACTGGACACTACTGTTTGTCGAGCATTCCCGCCTCCGCAGAGGATTCTCGACATTCAGGAAAGGATTCCCTTGTTTCACAACGGAGCGGTTGTTCCAGTCCTGAAGGTCCTACGCCTGCTCGGTCTGTTCGCTTCCTGCATACTGTTGGTCAGTCATGCATGCTGGCACATGAGGGCACTCCAGTGGTGCCTCCGCAGGCAGTGGTATCAGCACAACGGAGATCTCGGGGAGAAGGTCAAAATCTCCAGAGAAGCTGCAGCAGAGCTGATTTGGTGGAGGGTGCAGGGCAACCTGTCTCAAGGAAAGCCCTTTCAGCCTCCTCCGCCGGTTGCCACAGTGATCACGGATGCCTCCACTCTAGGGTGGGGTGCTCATCTGGGGGATCTGGAGGTCAAAGGACTTTGGTCTCCAGAGGAAAGGTTGCTTCATATCAACTTGCTAGAATTACGAGCGATACGTTTGGCACTAAAGGCCTTCCTCCCTTCCCTTCGCGGTCAGTCGGTTCAGGTCCTGACGGACAACACTACCGCGATGTGGTATATCAACAAACAGGGAGGTGTAGGGTCGTTTCGTCTCTGGCGAGAGGCGCTGCGGCTCTGGTCCTGGGCTCAGAACCTTCTGATTTGTGTGTTCGCAAATCATCTGGCTGGAGTGCTGAATGTTCGTGCGGACAGTCTCAGTCGGCATTACTCGGCCGATCATGAGTGGCAACTTCATCCAGAGGTGGTCCATCATGTCTTCCAGATGTGGGGGTCCCCTCGGTTGGACCTTTTTGCCACTCACGAGAACGTGAGAGCTATTCTGCAGTCTCCAGTATCCGATGCAGGGAGCGTTGGGGGACGCGTTTCAGTTGGATTGGAGCTCACAACTCCTTTACGCGTTTCCTCCCATACCCTTGATTCCTCAGGTTCTGAGGAAGATTCGCCAAGACCGGGCCCAAGTTATATTGATCGCCCCGGATGGGCCAAGAAGGGTGTGGTACACAGATCTGCTTTACCTCTCATCGCACCCTCCACTCCGTCTCCCTCTCAGGGCAGACCTCCTCTCGCAGTCGCAGTGGCAGGTTCTACACCCCCACCTCCAGAGCCTGCACCTTCATGCCTGAAGATTGAACGGGGCAACCTGAGTTCCTTCTCTCTCCCGCCGGATGTGGTGGATGTTATTTTATCGTCCAGGCGACACTCCACCAAGTCTGTTTATTCATCCAGATGGTCCAGATTTGTTAGGTGGTGTGGAGAGAGAGATATTTACCCCTTGAAGGCCCGTTTGTCTAATATTCTTGAGTTTTCTCTTTCTTTGGCACAGCAAGGTTGTGCTGTAGCTACTGTTAAGGGCTATTTGTCGGCCTTGTCGGCTTTTTTATGTTTGCTGGACCAGCCGTCTTTATTTAAGTCGCCCATTGTCATGAGGTTTATTAAAGGTCTTACAAATAAATTCCCTCTTACACCTTTCATTATGACTCAGTGGGATTTGAATCTCGTTCTTACCTTTTTAATGGGTTCTCCGTTTGAGCCTCTTCATACTTGCCCGTTGAGGCTTCTTTCTTTTAAAACAGTTTTCTTGATTGCCATTACCTCGGCTAGGAGGGTAAGTGAGCTTCAGGCTCTTAGTTCGAAACCTCCTTTCTTGACCATTCATGCAGATAAGTTGGTCTTAAGGACCAGTGCTGCTTTCCTTCCCAAGGTGGTTACCCCTTTTCATTTGGGACAATCCATTACTTTACCTACCTTCTATCCTCCCCCTCACCCTTCCAAGGAGGAGGAGAGGCTGCATCGTTTGGACCCAAAGAGAGCTGTCATCTTTTACATGGATCGGACAAGGGATCTGAGGCTGGACGATCTGCTCTTTGTGGGCTATGTTGGGAAGATGAAAGGCAAGGCTGTGCACAAGAGGACTCTCTCCAGGTGGATTATCTTGTGCATCAAGATTTGCTACGCCTTGGCCAAGAAGGACCCTCCTGAAGGTATCAGGGCTCATTCTACCAGAGCTAAGTCTGCTTCTTCTGCTTTGTCTAGAGGTGTTCCTATTGATGACATTTGTAAGGCAGCAACTTGGGCCTCCCTCTACACCTTTGCGAAGCATTAGTGCTTGGATTCCGAGGTTAGGAGGGATGGCCATTTTGCTCGATCTGTTTTGCAAGATTTTTTGGTTTAGTCAGGTGAGGTACGGCTTTGGGAGTCTATTCATAAGGTGAGGAATCCACAGGCAGAAGTATCCATCAGAAGAACAAGTTACTTACCTTCGGTAACGCTTTTTCTGGTGGATACAATATCTGCCTGTGGATTCCTCACTATCCCGCCCGCCTCCCCGTTGTCCACCTGTTTCTACCAAAAGATGCTTTGATTGATATGTTTTGATCATGTTTGCAATTTTGTAACTTTCAATTGTCTTCTCAGTGGCTATTTTGCAATGTCATTTTTGATGAGGCAAATGTGAATTTATATATGTGTATATATTTAGTATGCCATGTTTGCATTTGAAAATGTGACGGTCCACCCGTTTCCCTCAGTGGCACGGAAAAAATGGGTAGAACTGACGTCAGCACGCCGACGAGGTCTTCTTATGGCTCCGATGACGTCTTACGGTGTCACGAGCGGAGCCGTGATATTATGACGTCCTCGTCGACGTGGGAGAGCTTGGAAAGAATTTCCCGCGGAATGCTGGCGCAAGGGGTATTCATAAGGTGAGGAATCCACAGGCAGATATTGTATCCACCAGAAAAAGCGTTACCGAAGGTAAGTAACTTGTTCTTTATTTGCATACAGGGAGGTGCCTCAAAAGGGGGTTGGCTACAGCCCTTTTGAACTTTTGTTTGGCCATCCTGTCAGGGGTCCATTGTGTCTGGTGAAGGAAGGTTGGGAGTTACCTCTCAAACCCCCTAAACAGGACATAGTGGACTATGTACTTGGTCTCCGCTCCCGGATGGCTGAATACATGAAAAAGGCAACCAAAAACCTTGAGGCAAGCCAGGAATTACAGAAAGCCTGGCATGACCAAAAGGCTGTGCTGACTGTTTACCAGCCAGGGCAGAAGGTGTGGGTGTTGGAGCCAGTGGCCCTAGCAGCCCTCCAAGACAAGTGGAGTGGCCCCCATACAATTGTTGAGCAGAAGGGAGAGGTTACCTATCTGGTAGACCTAGGAACTCCCAGGAGCCCCATAGGGTGCTTCATGTCAACAGGCTGAAGCCATATGTGGACAGGGCTGACATGGGCTTGCTCATGGCAACTGATGAGGGACAGGAGGAAGAGAGTGACCCACTCCCTGACCTGCTCTCACAGAACCCTGATGATGGGTCAGTAGATGGTGTAGCCTTGGCAGGCAGCCTCACTGCCCAGCAGCAAACTGATTGCAGACAGGTGCTCAATCAGTTCAGACACATGTTCTCTCTGACTCCAAGTCAGACCACCTGGTACACTCATGAAGTGGACACTGGGGACAGTCAGCCCATTAAAAGTAAGATTTATAGGCAACCTGACCAGGTCAGGGACTGTATCAGGACTGAAGTCCAGAAAATGTTAGAACTGGGTGTCATTGAGCCTTCAGATAGCCCTTGGGCTAGACCTGTGGTCCTGGTGCCTAAACCTCACACCAAAGATGGCAAGAGAGAGATGAGGTTTTGTGTGGACTACAGGGGCCTCAATGCAGTCACTAGGACTGATGCCCATCCAATACCCAGGGCAGATGAGCTAATAGACACTTTGGCCTCAGCCAAGTATCTAAGCACATTTGACCTAACAGCTGGCTACTGGCAGATCAGATTAGCTGAGGATGCAAAGCCAAAAACAGCATTTTCTACCCCTGGTGGGCTTTACCAATTTGTGGTGATGCCCTTTGGTTTGAAAAATGCACCTGCCACTTTTCAAAGGTTGGTGAACACAGTCCTTACAGGTCTGGAAGCCTATAGTGCAGCATATCTAGATGATATTGCTGTCTTTAGCTCCACCTGGGAGGATCACCTGGTCCACCTCAGAAATGTTTTGGAGGCCCTGCAGAAGGCAGGCCTCACTATCAAGGCCACCAAGTGCCAGATAGGGCAGAGTCAGGTTGTGTACCTGGGCCACCTTGTGGGTGGAGGCCAGGTTCAACCATTGCAGAGCAAGATCCAGACTATCATGGACTGGGCTGCTCCAACTACCCAGACTCAGGTGAGAGCCTTCTTAGGCCTGACTGGGTACTAGAGAAGATTTGTCAAGGGGTATGGCTCAATAGTGACACCCCTGAATGACTTAACCTCTAAGAAAATGCCCAAAAAGGTTCAGTGGACAGTTAGCTGTTAAAAGGCATTTGATGACCTGAAGCAGGCCATGTGCACTGCTCCCATTCTGCAGAGCCCTGATTACTCCAAGAAGTTCATTGTCCAAACATCTGAATTGGGGGTTGGGGCTGTACTGTCAGAACTGAATGATGAAGGTCAGGATCAGCCAGTAGCTTTCATTAGCAGAAGGCTGACCCCTAGAGAGAAACGTTGGTCAGCCATAGAGAGGGAGGCCTTTGCTGTGGTTTGGGCTCTGAAGAAGTTGAGGCCATACTTGTTTGGCACTCACTTCCTTGTTCAGACAGACCATAAGCCCCTCTTATGGCTAAAACAGATGAAGGGTGAAAACCCCAAACTTTTGAGGTGGTCCATTTCCCTACAGGGGATGGACTATACAGTGGAACATAGACCTGGGAGTAACCATGCCAATGCAGATGAACTCTCCAGATATTTCCACTTGGAACATGAAGACTCAACTGGTCAAGGTTAGTTTAATGTCCCTGCGTTTGGGGGGTTGTGTAGGAGAGTATGATCTGCCTCTTATGGTTACCCCCACTTTTTGCTGATGCTTCACTGTATTTTGACTTTAGTCTGGCTGGGGCCCTGCTAATCAGAGCCCCAGCCTAGCTGCTTCCTCTCTAAAATGGATTCCATGTACCTTAAGTACATCTCTGATTGGATTCTGGGGTGCCCTTATGAGTCCCTAGTATATGGACCCAGGGCATAGGTACCCAGGGCATAGGTACCCCAGGGGCCTACCAGGGGCTGAAGCATGTATTGTGCCACCCCTGGAAGGCCCTCCAAAATGATACCACAGGTCTGCTACTGCAGCCTGGGTAAGGTGGTACAGGCACCCCTTACTGTGATATAGGTTACCTATATCACTGCCATTGCACACACATATAAACCTATAAGTCACTCCTAAGGCAGGCCTTAACAATCCTGAAGGCAGAGTGCTTGGTTTTTATGTGAGAAGGTGCCCCTGCATGAGCAGGGCCCCTCTGCAGCGTTCGGAGCCAATCCTCTGGTGCTGTTTGTGGTGCAGCCTGACCATATACTCTTAAGTGCATTATATCCTCGTGGTAAATGCTAACTTTGGGATGACTGCACGGAAACATGTCGTGTTTGGTGTCAAACATCTTGGAATACTACCCCCCGCCAGTTCTGGCAGCGGGGGTAGCATTCCACCCTTCTAGAGGGAGAGACATGTACACACCGGTATACCCGGTGTCGACTTTCCAAAGACCTGGCATCACAAAATGGATGCCGCTGCCACAGACACAAGTCTGGCCTCCTGCTGCTGACCGAAACTCCGGCAGGGGAGGCCTGGACAATAGGTTTCCTGTTGCAAGGAGGTGTAACCACCTCTCCAGGCAGGATAGTGTGTATTGGGGCTGGGCGGGAGCACTCCCTGGTGCTGTGAAGTCCTGCACTGGGGGCACGTTTGGTGTCCCTGTGCATAGTCCAGTTCAAACCGGTTGCAGGGGCTACCTGCCCCTGCTCTGGTGTGAAACTGGACAAAGGGAATGAGTGTAACCACCCCTCTTTCCTGACCCTCCCATAGGTGGGTCCCCAGAGTATGTCCAACCCCCTACCTTAGTATAAGTATGGGGCCCCAGTCCTTAGGACTTTAGATTACCCTGGACGAAACTCTGAAGCCAAATCCTGGACCTTCGACGCTCTACTACAAGATTAGAGGACTGAAGAATCTCCCTTGGGGTCAAGGAGTGACTCCCCTGCTTGGCAGGTACCAAAGAAGCAATTGTCCGGTCTGCATCGCTGAAGCTCCCGCCGGATGCCAAAGTCTTTGCATCACCAGAGGTGGATTTCAAGACTTCCCCGAGGCTGCCCTGAGATCCTAGCAATGCTGAGGCACGTAGCTGTGATGGGTAACGTGGGACTGTGACCCCAGGACACCAAAAACTTTTGCAAGTGTATCCTCTTCCTGGTCCCCCATGAAGTTGTGCTTTGGGCTCTGAGTAGCACCTGCCTCCAGCACCGACTGCACTGAAGATCACTGGCTCCCACTCCACGAGTGTCCTGTGAGCCAGCTCAAGTGCGTCCACTCGAGGCCCCTTTGTGGTCGCTAGTCCGTTGGCTAGTGGGCCCCTCTGAAGGCAACTCTTCTTCTTCTTGGGCTTCCCTGGTTGCTCCAGACATGCCCTGACTTACCCTCACTGGGTGAGTCCCTCAGACCTTGCTGGTCGGCACCAACGTCCTTTCTTTGTTTCTATGTGACTTGCCGTTGCCAAGGCTTGTTGGGTCCAATCCGGTTGCCGATACCCCAGCACTCGACAAACATTGTGGGACAGCTCGAATCCAGCCCCTGGCCACCATCAACACCTCCTGGACCTCGTGGCTGAAGAATCAAGACAACCGTCAACCTACCTGAAGCACCCGACATCGGTGGGCATCTGTTCATCGCCTTCCTGGTCACTGGCTAGTGACCCAGACTCTGTCCCCTCTGCTTTCAGGTTCTTCAGATCTCTGATCCATCCTTGGATCCACCCGGACACTTTCAACTTGGTCGCCAGCAGCACTTTGCAGCAGAACGCCATTGAAAACGACGACGCAACCCGACCCCGAAAACCACCTATGCACCCGGCTTCCCTGGGTGAGGTAACTCGAGTACTCCGGTGCTCCCGTGGGTATAGACTCTAGAACGGCCTAGTTCTAAAGGGGTTTGCTCCAAGTCCTCTTCTAAGTGTCCTTTTCTTCTAAAATTCCAACCACGACTTTCCCCATAGAAGTTAACGGTGATTCGCGGCTGCACACTGCACGCGTCCCCCGTGGGTCTCCTGTGTCACTACCTTGGGTGGTTCCTTGTGGTCCAAGCACTTCTACAGGCTCTAGGCCTTGTGTCTAGCTCAGTCGTGGTTCTTATACCACTTTATTGGTATATGGTTTGGTACGCCCCTAGGGCTCAAACGTGTATTTGTGCTATTACTGTTGATATTCGACTTGTAACTTATGTACTTTCGAACTCTAGCCTCATAAAGAGACTAGAGGGGTGTGTTTACGACTAAATACATATATTTTATATATATACCTGGTGTGGTCCTCTTTCATTTGGTCACTCAAGAGATTATAGACTGGTAAAACAAGCTGCTTTACATTCCTTCAAGACTTAGCCTGAAGGCTGCTCTCCATAGCTACCACTAGGATAGCTCTCAATAAAGGTTGTCTTTAACCTATCTCCAATAAGGGGTTGTTTGGACTGGTGCAAGGTGCCCACTATAATTAGTGGACAGCATATACCAGGCCAACTTCTCACAGCCACCCCCCGGGGCTTCTTTTTTAATGAGAGGGGGGCCTCCAAGGCCCCCCAAGTCCCGGGGACCGCCACCCCCCGGGGCTTTACATGAATATTTGCAGGGGCACACGGCCCTCCTGCAGCCCCGTGGACCGCCACCCCTGGGGCTTTTTAAAAAAAAGAAAATAACCTGTGTGGGGGGGCTCGAGCCCCCCCACATGCCCCAGGGACCGCCACCTCCCCAGGGTACTAAGAATGTAAATTTGGGGGTCCGTAAGTGACCCCCCTCCTGGAGCCTGTGATGGCCCTGGGGACCGCCACCCTCCAGGGCCGGCTCCTTCAGTGTCCCGGGGTGCCCACCCCCAGGACACTGCTGTTTGCTATGGCAGGACGGGAGCCTCGCGGCTCCCGTCCTGCCATACTACTGGAGGTACCTGGTGGGCTAGTTGGACCCCAGGGACCCTCAGGACTCAAGGGGACTTTATCCCCCAACTTAAAATGCGCCACGGGGCACGTTTGCACAGTGGTGAAGGGAGGGGGTGGGGCCTGAGGAGTCATGTGTGCAAACACGCCCTGTGGCGTGTTTTAAGTTCAGGGATTAAGTCCCCTTGAATCCTGAGGATCCGTGGGGTCCAACCAGCCCACCAGGTACCTCCCGTAAGCGCCACAGAGCTGTGTTGCAGAGAGGTGTAAAAAGGGGCGTGGCCTCGGACCACTTCTCTGCAACGCAGGCCTCTGGCGCTTACTGAAAGTACCTGGTGGGCTAGTTGGGCCCCAGGGACGCTCAGGATTCAAGGTGACCTAATACCCCAACTTAAAACGCGCCACAGGGCGCGTTTGCACAGTGGGGAAGGGAGGGGGCGGGGCCTCAGGTGACATGTGTGCAAACACGCCCTATGGCGCATTTTAAGTTGGGGAATTAATTCCCCTTGAATCCTCAGGGACCCTGGGGGCCAACTAGCCCACCAGGTACCTCCAGTGCGCGCCACAGGGCTGCGTTGCAGAGAGGTGATCCAGGCAACGCCCCTTTTTACACCTCTGTGCAACACAGCTCTGTGACGCTTACTGGAGGTACCTAGTGGGCTAGTTGGACCCCAGGGACCCTCAGGATTCAAGGGGACTTAATCTCCCAACTTAAAACGGCCACAGGGCTTGTTCGCACACATGTCACCTCAGGCCCCCCCCTCCCTTCACCACTGTGCAAACGCGCCCCGGGGCGCGTTTTAAGAGGAAGTTTTAATCCCTATGCCCTATTATGTACTAGGGCCTTACAGAGGAGGTCATGCTAATCACAGTGGTACCCCAACGCATAGTGTTCCCTAGTGTATGTAGGTGTTTTCACTGTATTCTAAGTGTCTTTTAGCATAGCACTGGCTCTAGGCCTGGTTAGTCTGAGTCAGTTACCACCAGTACCCGTCTGAAAAAGTTTTGGGCACAGGATGATTTTGCAACAAGCCCTCTTTCTGCTCCTCTGTTGGTTCTTTCTGCACGTCTTGCTTCTTCAAGCTCTTTTCTTCGTCTTTGTGGACTTCTGTTGCCTCTTTCTGCATTTCTTTTGCTTCTTTCTGTGCGTTTTTTCTTCTTTCTTCACATGTCCTACCTCTGTAGGCGTAGTTAGAAACTAGCATTTAAAAAATCTTTGAAATTCACTTAAAAAACCATAGGTTTCAGGCACGTTATAGTTAGAAATTAGCATTTAAAAAACCTTTGAAATTCACTGAAAAACCATAGGTTTCAGACACCTTATAGTTAGAAATTCGCATTTAAAAAACCTTTGAAATTCACTGAAAAAACCATAGGTTTCAGGCACGTTATAGTTAGAAATTAGCATTTAAAAAACCTTAGAAATTCACTGAAAAAATCATAGGTTTTAGGGACAGTTATAGTTAGTTGGACATTTCACTCGTACAAAACCATAGAAATTCCCCCGTTATAGTTAGTTCAGCTAACTATAACTCGCGCCCCGGCAATGCACTGCTGATGACGTCACATATTACATCACTCATGACATGGTCAGTGACATCACTGATGACATCTCAAATGACATCACTGATGACATCATCCATGTGATAATTTGATGCATCTTCTCACACCCTAATATAACTTTTGATACACCCACTCTAAATTACAGACTGCCATTCTCAAAACCATAGACACTCCAACACCAATAACTACATACCCACTCACTGATTCTTAGGTCTACAAACACATCCACTCACTCACCCGTACAGTCACTCATACTTACGGTCACTCAGTACAGGACTATCATGTGCACTCATACACCTACATAGACACTCACACACCGCCACTCATCCATAGAGGTACTCACACACCTAGTCAGTCATGCAAATAATTAATCACACTGCCATTTACACACACCAGCTCACTTACTCATACAAATACTAGCACATTCTTACGCTCTTATACAATGACTGATACAAGTACACACTCATCCATACAGCCACTCTCACAATCACACACTCTCACGTATAGCCATTTATATACTCCAGCACACATATATACTGCCTTTCACATATGTAGTTACTCACACATGTACCACTGAGATATACATTCACTCACTAACACACCCATACACACACTCACCCACCCATACAGTCCATCAAAGATACACTCTTGAAACCATGCACCCAGTGAATCACCCACTCACACATCTATGCACAGAGTCACACACACCCCACCCACACAAACACTCAGGCACCCATACAGATACTCCAACAACCAATCAATAACTCATGTAGACACTCATGTAGCTATTCATAAACCCATGCAGCAGCTTACACACCAACAGACAGACAGATACAGCCTGAAACCCTTGGTTTTTTCAGTGAATATATATATATATATATATATATATATTATCTACTGGCGGTCGCCAGTAGATAGTTATAGTTAAAACCTATTATCCATAGGAAATCCGCGACATTCTATTTGAAATAACGTTGGCGCCGGTTGACGAATCTTCGCGAAAGTTTCCAACTTGTTGGGGCGCTCCGGTCCGCTCCTATCCTGAAAGTCTCGGGGTGATACGTCAAGCGGGGGCCGAGAAAAAAGGGGGTCCCAAAACGCGTTTTCCCCATTCATTTTTCCATAGGAACCTTTAGTCGCAGCTACAGCCCGAACTGCTGAACGGAATTACACCAAATTTGGCAAAGAGGTAGCCCTTGGTTCAGTGTCGTGCCTTTTGCTTAAATGGTGTAAATCCGTTCAGTAGTTCCTGAGAAAATCAAAAGTAAAGTCACATATATATCTGGGCGGAGCCTAACCACACATGTCATCGTGAGATCTGATTGGCTGTCAGCACTTCATCCTGGAATTGCTGGCAGCCATCTTGGGACCAATATAAATGATAGTACCTCATTGAAATGCATTGTAGTGAATAGAAGATTTTGAGGGTCACCAAAAGGAGAACTATAAAGGGTGATAACAGGCTTTAGTTACATTAGAATTTATTTGTTGATGGTACCATACTAATTTTAGGAATTGTGGTGTATTCTAAGGTGATTTTACCATGTGAAAAACCTTCTGCTGGGATATCATGAATCATGTTTGAGAGAACACTATTTTCTCATGCTTGTCCCATGGAGGTTTGGAAGGTGCTCCAGAAGCTAAAATGAGAGCATATTTTCTGTAAATTCACATTATCTTTCTCACTCATGTGAGAATGAAGTCTGACATTCTCAGTAAAACATGTACATCCAACAAGGGCAGAGACTGTCAGTTGATTCCTTTGTGTTCTACTGCAGCTTCTCAGAGTGTTCTAAAGAACAACTAGAGTGCTAACAGCCTTACTTATGACAAAAGTATGGCACACCTGAAGCCATCTTGATTGGAATAAACTGGTAACACTTAAAACATTTAATTTAAAAGGAACAAAATGATGGGGTTCATTTTGTCATAGAAATTATGGTTAGTGCTGTAGAAAGAAAAATTAGGACATGTTTCAAGTGTGATCTCAAATATCTTCCTGTTATATTTCAACAGGAGCAGCCTGCCAGTTGATGCCTTTGTGTTCTACTGCAGCTTCCCAGAGTGTTCTAAAGAACAACTAGAGCGCTAACAGCCTTACTTATGACAAAAGTATGGCACACCTGAAGCCATCTTGATTGGAATAAACCAGTAACACTTAAAACATTTAATTTAAAAAGGAACAAAATGAGGGGTTCTTTTTGAAATAGAAATTATGGTTAGTGCTGCAGAAAGAAAAATTAGGGCATGTTTTAAGTGAGATCTCAAATCCTCTTCTATTTCATTAGAAAATTCTGACATGCAGCCTGAAACAATCACTTTCAATACCAGCAGTAGACTACCAGTTAACTCCCTGGTGAGCAGTAGCTTTACTCCAGTGATCTAATGAGCAACTAGAGTGCTAACATTCTGAATTTATGGCAGATGTGAGACATCTGAATGCTTTCTTGATGGAATCAAAGTAAAAACTGAAAGCATTTCCTACTGAGGAGACTGCAGTAAATGAAGAAATTAGGAAACTTCATAACAAAGAAGTCTTCCAAGATGGCCACCAGTGAAAAAAGAGCCCAAATGTAGCACAAATATTACCCAGATGTAGCCCACATATAGCCCAATGACAAAAGTGTGCAAAACACTTTTATTTTTAGTTTTTTGCAGTTTTATGTAGTGCAGACTGGTCAGGTATTGGAGCATTGCATCTTAAAACATGACCCCCTACACTACAAAAACACCACTGCACTACCTTAAACCCTAAAACACTACCCCCAGCACGACCCCCTACACTACACAAGCACCACTGCACTATCCTAAACCCTAAAACACTACCCCCGCACGACCCCTACACTACCCAAACACCACTGCACTAACCTAAATCCTAAAACACTACCACCAGCACGACCCCCTACACTACCCAAACACCACTGCACTACCCTAAAACATGACCCCTACACTACACAAACACCACTGCACTACCCTAAACCCTAAAACACTACCCCCAGCACGACCTCCTACACTACACAAGCACCACTGCACTACCCTAAACCCTAAAACACTACCCCCAGCATGACCCCCTACACTACACAAACACCACTGCACTACCCTTAACCCTAAAACACTACCCCCAGCACGACCCCCTACACTACCCAAACACCACTGCACTAACCTAAATCCTAAAACACTACCCCCAGCACGACCCCCTACACTACCCAAACACCACTGCACTACCCTTAAACATGACCCCTACACTACACAAACACCACTGCACTACCCTAAACCACTACCCCCAGCACGACCCCCTACACTACACAAGCACCACTGCACTACCCTAAACCCTAAAACACTACCCCCAGCACGACCCCCTACACTGCCCGAACACCACTGCACTGCCCTACACCCTGAAATACCAGCCCCTGCATGACCCCCTACACTGCCCGAACACCACTGCACTGCCCTAAACCCTGAAACACCACCCCTAGCACAACCCCTTACACTGCCCGAACACCACTGCCCTAAACCCTGAAACACCACCCCCTTCACGACCCCCTACACTGCCCGAACACCACTGCACTGCCCTAAACCCTGAAACAACACCCCCAGCATGACCCCCTACACTGCCCGAACACCACTGCACTGCCCTAAACCCTGAAACACTACCCCCAGCAAGACCCCTAAACTGCCCGAACACCACTGCACTGCCCTAAACCCTGAAACATCACCCCCAGCAAGACCCCCTACACTGCCCGAACACCACTGACCTAAACCCTGAAACACCACCCCCAGCACGACCCCCTACACTGCCCAAACACCACTGCACTGCCCTAAACCCTGAAACACTACCCCCAGCATGACCCCTACACTGCCCGAACACCACTGCTCTGCCCAAAACCCTGAAACACCAGCCCCAGCACGACCCCCTACACTGCCCGAACACCACTGCACTGCCCTAAACCTTGAAACACCAGCCCCTGCACGACCCCCTACACTGCCCAAACACCACTTCTCTACCCTAAACCCTGAAACATCACCCCCAGCATGACCCCCTACACTGCCCGAGCACCACTGCACTGCCCTAAACCCTGAAACACCAGCCCCAGCATGACCCCCTACACTGCCCGAACACCACTGCACTGCCCTAAACCGTGAAACACCAGCCTCAGCACGACCCCCTACACTGCCTGAACACCACTGCACTGCCCTGAACCCTGAAACACCAGCCCCAGCACAACACCCTACACTGCCCGAACACCACTGCACTGCCCTAAACCCTGAAACACCACCCCGTGCATGACCCCCTACACTGCCCGAACACCACTGCACTGCCCTAAACCCTGAAACACCACCCCCAGCGCGACCCCCTACACTGCCCGAACACCACTGCACTAAACCCTGAAACACCACCCCTGCACAACCCCCTACACTGCTCGAACACTACTGCACTGCCCTAAACCCAGAAACACCATCCCCAGCACGACCCCTATACTGCACGAACACCACTGCACTGCCCTAAACCCTGAAACACTACCCCCAGCAAGACCCCCTACACTGCCCGAACACCACTGCTCTGCCCTAAACCCTGAAACATCACCCCCAGCAAGACCCCAAACACTGCCCGAACACCACTGCCCTAAACCCTGAAACACCACCCCCAGCAAGACCCCTACACTGCCCGAACACCACTGCACTGCCCTAAACCCTGAAACACCAGCCCCAGCACGACCCCTACACTGCCCAAACACCACTGCACTAAACCCTGAAACACCACCCCCTGCACGACCCCTACACTGCCCGAACACCACTGTACTGCCCTAAACCCTGAAACCCCACCCCCAGCATGACCCCCTACACTGCCCGAACACCACTGCCCTAAACCCTGAAACACCACCCCCTGCATGACCCCCTACACTGCCCGAACACTACTGCACTGCCCTAAACCCTGAAACACCACCCCCAGCACGACCCCCTACACTGCACGAACACCACTGCACCACCCTAAACCCTGAAACACTACCCCCAGCAAGACCCCCTACACTGCCCGAACACCACTGCACTGCCCTAAACCCTGAAACATCACCCCCAGCAAGACCCCCTACACTGCCCGAACACCACTGCCCTAAACCCTGAAGCACCACCCCCAGCAAGACCCCCTACACTGCCCGAACACCACTGCACTGCCCTAAACCCTGAAACACCACCCCCAGCAAGACCCCCTACACTGCCCGAACACCATTGCACTGCCCTAAACCCTGAAACACCAGCCCCAGCACGACCCACTACACTGCCCGAACACCACTGCACTGCCCTAAACCCTGAAACACCAGCCCCAGCACGACCCCTACACTGCCCGAACACCACTGCATTGCCCTAAACCCTGAAACACCAGCCCCAGCACGACCGCCTACTCTGCCCGAAAACTACTGCACTGCCCTAAACCCTGAAACACCACCCCCAGCAAGACTACCTACACTGGCCGAACACCACTGCACTGCCCTAAACCCTGAAACACCACCCCCTGCACGACCCCCTACACTGCCCAAACACTACTGCACTGCCCTAAACCCTGAAACACCACCCCTCAGCACGACACCCTACACTGCCCGAACACCACTGCACTGCCCTAAACCCTGAAACACCACCCCAGCACGACCCCCTACACTGCCCGAACACCACTGCACTAAACCCTGAAACACCACCCCCTGCACTACCCCTACACTGCCGGAACACCACTGCACTGCCCTAAACCCTGAAACACCACCCCCAGCACGACCCCCTACACTGCCCTAACACCACTGCACTGCCCTAAACCCTGGAACATCACCCCCAGCACAACCCCCTACACTGCCTGAGCACCATTGCTCTGCCCTAAACCTTGAAACACTAGCCCCAGCACGACCCCCTACACTGCCCGAACACCACTGCACTGCCCTAAACACCACCCCCAGCACGACCCCCTACACTGCCCGAACACCACTGCACTGCCCTAAACCCTAAAACACCAGCCCCAGCACGACCCCCTACACTGCCCGAACACCACTGCACTGCCCTAAACCCTGAAACACCAGCCCCAGCACCACTCCCTACAATGCCCAAACACCACTGTACTGCCCTAAACCCTGAAACACCACCCCTGCACCGCCCCCTACACTGCCCGAACACCACTGCACTGCCCTAAACCCTGAAATACCACCCCCTGCACGACCACCTACACTGCCCGAACACCACTGCACTGCCCTAAACCCTGAAACACCACCCCCTGCATCACCCCCTACACTGCCCGAACACCACTGCACTGCCCTAAACCCTGAAACACCACCCCCTGCACTGCCCCCTACACTGCCCGAACACCACTGCACTGCCCTAAACCCTGAAACACCACCCCCAGCATGACCCCCTTTACTGCTCGAACACCACTGCACCAAACCCTGAAACACCACCCCCAGCAGGACCCCCTACACTGCCCAAACACCACTGCCCTAAACCCTGAAACACCACCCCTGCACGACCCCTACACTGCCCGAACACCACTGCACTGCCCTAAACCCTGAAACACCACCCCCTGCACGACCCCCTACACTGCCCGAACACCACTGCACTGCCCTAAACCCTGAAACACCACCCCTGCACGACCCCCTACACTGCCCGAACACCACTGCACTGCCCTAAACCCTGAAACACCACCCCCTGCACGACCCCCTACACTGCCTGAACACCACTGCACTGCCCTAAACCCTAGAACACTCCCCCAGCACGACCCCTACACTACCTAAACACCACTGCACTACCCTAAACCCTAAAATACTCCCCCAGCACGACCCCCTACACTACCCAAACACGACTGCACTGCCCTAAACCCTAAAACACTCCCCCCAGCACGACCCCTACACTACCCGAACACCACTGCACTGCCCTAAACCCTAAAACACTCCCCCCAGCACGACCCCCTACACTACCTAAACACCACTGCACTAAACCCTAAAACACTACCCCCGCTTGACCCCCTACACTACCCAAATACCAATGCACTACCCTAATCCCTAAAACACTACCCCCGCACAACCCCCTACACTACCCAAAGACCACTGCACTACCCTAAACTCTAAAACAATACCCCCGCACGACTCCCTACACTACCCAAAGACCACTGCACTACCCTAAACCCTAAAACACGACCTCCTACACTACACAAACACCACTGCACTACCCTAAACCCTAAAAAACTACCCCCAGCACGAACCCCTACACTACCCAAACACCACTGCACTACCCTAAACCATAAAACACTACCCCCAGCAGTACCCCTACGCTACCCAAACACCACTGCACTACCCTAAACCCTAAAACACTACCCCCAGCAGTACCCCCTACACTACCCAAACACCATTGCACTACCCTAAACCCTAAAACACTACCCCCAGCAGTATCCCCTACACTACCCAAACACCACTGCACTACCCTAAACCCTAAAACCCTAAAACACTAACCCCAGCACGACCCCCTACACTACCCAAACACCACTGTACTACCCTAAACCCTAAAACACTCCCCCAGCACGACTCCCTACACTACCCAAACACCACTGCACTACCCTAAACCATAAATCTACCCCCAGCATGACCCCCTACACTTCACAAACACCACTGCACTACCCTAAACCCTAAAACACTATCCCCAGCACGACCCTCTTCACTACCTAAACACAACTGCACAATTTGTTACAGGCGTTGCAACGCAGGCCTGTGGTGCTTACTGGAAGTACCTGGTGGGCTGGTTGGGCCCCAGGGACTCTCAGGATTCAAGGTGACCTAATCCCCCAACTTAAAACGCGCCACGGGGTGCGTTTGCACAGTGGTGAAGGGAGGGGCGGGGCCTCAGGTGACATGTGCGCAAACACGCCCTGTGGTGTGTTTTAAGTTGGGGAGTTAATTCCCTTGAATCCTGGGGGCCAACTAGCCCACCAGGTACCTTCAGTAAGCACAACATAGGTGCGTTGCAGAGAGGTGAAAAAGGTGCGTGGCCTCGGAACGCCTCTCTGCAACTCAGCTCTGTGGTCCTAACTGTAGGTACCTGGAGGGCTAGTTGAGCCCCAGGGACCCTCAGGATTCAAGGGGACTTAATCCCGCAACTTAAAACGCGCCACGAGGCGCGTTTGCACACGTGTCACCTCAGGCCCCCCCTCCCTTCACCACTGTGCAAACGCGCACTGGGTCTGGTTAGTCAGAGTCAGTTACCACCAGTACCCGTCTGAAAAAGTTGTGGGCACAGGATGATTTTGCAACAAGGCCTCTTTCTGCTCCTCTGTTGGTTCTTTCTGCACATCTTTTGCTTCTTTCTGTGCGTTTTTTCTTCTTTCTTCACATGTCCTACCTCTGTTGGCATAGTTAGAAACTAGCATTTAAAAAACCTTTGAAATTCACTTAAAAATCATAGTTTTCAGGCACGTTATAGTTAGAAATTAGCATTTAAAAACCTTTGAAATTCACTGAAAAAACCATAGGTTTCAGGCACGTTATAGTTAGAAATTAGCATTTAAAAAACCTTTGAAATTCACTGAAAAAACCATAGGTTTCAGGCACGTTATAGTTAGAAATTAGCATTTAAAAAACCTTTGAAATTCACTGAAAAAACCATAGGTTTCAGACACGTTATAGTTAGAAATTAGCATTTAAAAAACCTTTGAAATTCACTGAAAAAACCATAGGTTTTAGGGACAGTTATAGTTAGTTGGACATTGCACTCGTACAAAACCCGTGAAATTCCCCTGTTATAGTTAGTTCAGCTAACTATAACTCGCGCCCCGCAATGCACTGCTGATGACGTCACATATTACATCACTCATGACATGGTCAGTGACATCACTGATGACATCACTGATGACATCTCAAATGACATCACTGATGACATCATCCATGTGATAATTTCATGCCTCTTCTCACACCCTAATATAACTTTTGATAGACCCACTCTAAATTACAGACTGCCATTCTCAAAACCATAGACACTCCAACACCAAAAACTACATACCCACTCACTGATTCTTAGGTCTACACACACATCCACTCACTCACCTGTACAGTCACTCATACTTACAGTCACTCAGTACAGGACTATCATATGCACTCATACACCTATATAAACACTCACACACCGCCACTCATCCATAGAGGTACTCACACACCTAGTCAGTCATGCAAAAAATTAATCACACACCCATTTACTCACCTATACAGTTATACACACACACCAGCTCACTTACTCATACAAATACTAGCACATTCTTACGCTCTTATACAATAACTGATACAAGCACACACGCATCCATACAGCCACTCTCACAATAACACACTCTCACTTATAGCCATTTAAATACTCTAACACACATATATACTGCCTTTTACATATGTAGTTACTCGCACATGTACCACTGAGATATACATTCACTCACTAACACACCCATACACACACTCACCCACCCAAGCAGTCCATCACAGATGCACTCTTGAAATCATGCACCCAGTGAATCACCCACTCCTACATCTATGTATAGAGTCACACACACCCCACCCACCAAAACACTCAGGCAGCCATACAGATACTCAGAGAACCAATCAATAACCCATATAGACACTCATGTAGCTATTCGCAAATCCATGCATCCACTTACACACCAACAAACAGACGGATACAGACATTCACACAGTTTAGTCACTAACCCATGCATTCAGTAAGATACGTTTAATCACTCACTTGTAGAGTCAGTCACTCACGTACTAAATCATCCATTCAGACACTTATACACCCACTCATTCTTCAATACGCCTTTCCCTATATATATTAAACATATTTAAACTTTACAGAAACACACAGTCACTGGATGATGTCATCAGTGATGTCACTGACCATGTCATGAGTGATGTAATATGTGACGTCATCGGCAGTGCATTGCGGGCGCGAGTTATAGTTAGCTGAACTAACTATAACAGGGGAATTTCACGGGTTTTGTACGAGTGCAATGTCCAACTAACTATAACTGTCCCTAAAACCTATGGTTTTTTCAGTGAATTTCAAAGGTTTTTTAAATGCTAATTTCTAACTATAACGTGTCTGAAACCTATGGTTTTTTCAGTGAATTTCAAAGGTTTTTTAAATGCTAATTTCTAACTATAACGTGCCTGAAACCTATGGTTTTTCAGTGAATTTCAAAGGTTTTTAAATGCTAATTTCTAACTATAACGTGCCTGAAACCTATGGTTTTTTCAGTGAATATATATATATAAGATTTCTGAATTCGCCCTTGCCGTCTTTATGCATGACGGTCCCAGAACAGAGCACAAACTCCTCTTGTCTTGTGATATATTATTTATTTACCCATACCATAATGCCATAACGTTTCGGTCACCCTGTGACCTTGCTCACATAAAGAAACGCTATACATTCGTGATTTTAAACATAACATGTGATCTGATCATGTGACGTAATGGAGCATAGGCATAGTAAACAGTCTGTTTTGTGGCAGTGTGTCGACTTCACTATGCTTAGAGAGTACTCACGTGAATAGGAAAACAATCATATTGTTGTATAGCCTTATGTACATGAGTAAAAGCACAATAAATATATCAATATAATAAATAATTACATACATGTGCAGAAATAATTAGCTGTCCATATTGTGACCAATAGTGGTCATAATAATATTTTTTACAATAATGACAACTTACATTGACACAGGTCTTGAATCTTGAATTAGGCCCTCATCATTCTATAATACCATCTAACTGCTTAAATGCGTTATAGTTGTAGTATGGTCCACACCCTTTATTACCACTTGGTGTTAACTTTATCATGCATCCTGTAATGTTTTGAAAATTCTCCTATTGTGTGTCTCATTGCCTGCTTAATGTACAGATACTGCCTAATTCATTATCTCCATTGTGCAAAGTGCGCTAATTTACAAATATTGCTTAACCATAAGTGCCTAAGTATAGAAAAAGTGCTTGGTGCTTCACTGTGCAAATATACAAATCTGTCAACTCATATTATATTGTTGTTATTGTCTATAATAAAAAGAGAGGTTTCTTGGGCGGTTGTATTGTTGCATTAAAATAAATGCAGATGTCTTATTAGTCTCATATCTTATATATATAAATATATGCACGCGTAACCATATAGTGTACATAAATTCTCTTGAATAGATTGTGGTCACTAACACTATGTTTGCTTATTTTAGTCACTAGCTGCTCTGTCCTTTCGTTGCAAATTAGAGTAGGGGTACTGTGGGGTCTGTTCAAAATTTCTACGAAAAACGCTGTCATAAAAAGTTAAACAAAGTATTCCGTAAAATACCTCATAAAGAGCTTTTCATAAAAAGTTCTTCATATAAATAATTGATAAAACTCATGATCATAAAACTGTTTTTCTAAAACATTGTTCTAAAAATATGTTTTTATATATAAATAAAAAACTACATTAATAAGAAGTTATGTTTTATAAAAAGTTATGGAGCTCTTCATTGCTGTTTAAACCCATGGGAGTCTTGCTGTGTAATTCTAGTATTGTGTGCGACTCTAGCTGTCTAAGCATGCGTTCTCTATTGCCTCCTCTACGTGGTTTTGGGATGGCTTTAATCACATAATATTTCAGGCAATTCAGGTCATTCATATGTGTGGCTTTAAAATGTCGGGCCACTGGGTATGTTGCATCATTATTGACGATAGCTCTGAGGTGCTGGAAGATTCTCACATGCACCTGCAGCTTGGTACTACCCACATATCTCAAGCCGCAGGTGCATTCCAGCACGTATATAGCATACTCTGTACGACAGTTGTAGTTGCCAGTAATAACTATCTGTCTCTGGCTGAATGGAGTTGGGTAGTGGGTGGTGTTAATTCCAAATCTACACGCCCGACATGAAGAGCATTTAAAGAAACCTGGTTTAGGTTTTAACCATGTGCTGTTGTTGTAATCTATTCCACTTGGTACGTTCCGTTCCCCCTCCCCTGCACCTCCTATTGGTCCTTCCCCTCCAGTGTTTGCCAACATTCCACAGTGCCCTCCAGAGAGCTGCCTGGAACCTGTGGTGGTGAGAAGACTAATAAAGAAGAGTTACCTCCTTACCTTATTTATGTCTTCATTATAACACTGGCGACGATTCACCGGGTGGGGACGGTTCACCACCACCCCCAACGCTTACTCCAGGTCAGCAGTTCTGATTCTACGACATACAAGTGAGTAAATCCCCTCACTTCTTCATCCTGTTGTACCTGCCTCGTCTCTTCGTCTGGCTTCGCTGTGCCTTGGTATGTGCCTTTAAGGACTTCCAGCGTCCTCCTCTGCCTACTCGTTTCCTCACTTGGCCCCAGCTGACGTGACTGTTGTGTTCTTTGGCATTGTTTAATTGGGCAGCGCCAGCTCCGGAGGAGTGTTGTAGCAGCAATTACATAAAGTGAGCCGCCTGATTCATTTTCTGCTGTCAGCGCTTTGGGACCGAGGATTTTCATTCTCTAGGAGCGAGCGGTGTGTTCATAACGTGTGTGGGCGTTTAACTGTAACCCTGCCTTCAGCGCACACGTCGCACACAAGAGTATTCAGTAGCGGTGGCGCCTGCATTCATTGCCGCTTCAGAAGATAGCGTGTGTGGCGTTTGACTGAAATTCTGCCATCAGCACACACGTGGCACACGAGGAAGTTTATTGAAGCGGTGGTGCCTGCTCTTTAATCTCGCTAATTTGGCCGCTAGTAAAATTTTCCTAGTGATTCTGACTAAACCAAGTGCTAGAGTCTGTGTGGGAACTCTGATGCACTCTCTCAGCTGTTACCGGCGCAGCTGACAGAATCATCAGCTGAGGAGAATTGTTGTGCGTTTCCGCTCTCTCTCCACTAGGTGGCAGTGTGGCTCTACTGTTTCTTCTCTGCCTTCCGGATTTTTTATTTTTTTTTATTTTCTTTTTTTACAATACCTAAGAGAGCGGTAATTAACTCAGCACCTCTCCTTCCTCAATGAAGCCAAGCATTGCTCAATGGCACACAACTCTACGAGGTATTTTCCATGCGTGAGCCTCTAGTGTGCAATTTCACCCAAAGGAAAAGCTGCTTCCATTCTTGCCTGCCTACTTTCATTCACGCTGACAGGCACAGCTTTACACGTTATCACCAGCATTTCATAATCATCCCAGCCTGCCAGTTTTATTCACTTTGTTGACACTGATGAGCACAACTACTTGGTGTGTTTTTCACACAGAAGGAGTCTCACTATTTCATTTTCATCTTTATCGTTTCGCTGATGGGCACAGCTTTTGGCTACACTGTACTGCCTGTCATTTCACGCTGACGGGCACAGCTTTACATTGTTAAAGTTACACTGATGGGCACAGTTATTTTCACCATTCTTGCCTGTCTTTTCACGCTGACAGGCTCAGCTCTTCACAATTTTCGCTGTTTTCTCAGTACTGTTCATCTACAATTGCAGTGCGTACAGTGTTGTTTATGGACATTGTAGGCTTGTCATGTAATTTTCAGTTATTACTTTTTAGATATGGGCACATATTCAAAGTATTTATTACTTCTAGTCTTGAATTACATTTCCCTGTGAGCTGCATATCATACAAATGTACGTTTTAACCTCTCTATAACTAGTTTTCAACTTTTGATAGCATGGCAGCTGCTAACATGTCGCAACCCCCACCCTTCCTTAACGAGGAGGGTGAACCGGTACTACCCTGGAAGCAATGGTTTGGTTTACTAGAGTCCTACCAAATAGCTATCGGTGGGGAGAAATTTTCTCATTTACGTAAACTACACACCCTATTACACAACTTGGGCATTGAGGGACGAAAAGTTTACGATGATAATTCGGTTAATGCAGAGGGAGGAAGTGATAGTGATGATGATGAGAATGTGTACTTGGTGGCTGTAAACAAATTAGAAAAACACTTCAGCAAGAAAATAAATGTAGTGTTAGAGAGGCATAAGTTCTTTTCAAGGACACAGGGGAAAAGTGAAAAGGTCAAACCATTCATTGCTGCATTAAAGGGTCTAGCTAACACATGTGAGTTTGAGTCTCTTCAAGATTCCCTAATTAGGGACCAGTTGGTTAGATGCACTAACAATCCCAAGATACAGGAGAGGCTTCTTGTGGCCAACCCTGACCTCAAGGAAGCCATATACATAGCGGTGGGGATTGAGCACACATCAGATTGCATGGTTGCAATGAAAGGAGAAGGGGTAAATCCATGGAGGTCAATGCCATAAGCAAACCTGATACTGGTAAAGATTACAAAAATAAACTGGCTAACACGTTACCTCCGGGAACCAAATTCAAGTGTTATAGATGTAGGAGCCCAACCCACCTTGCCAACAACCCTGTATGCCAAGCACGTTCTATCATCTGCCACAAATGTGGGAAAAAGGACATTTGTCCAGGGTTTGTCATGATCAGCGCTCCAAATCTGTGTTGCTGATCGAACCAGAATCGTCTCCTAATCCTAAGTTGATCTTCCAACTTAAAGATACTAATGATACGGATAAATTTCCATCTTGCAACATCACCCTAGACAACAAAACTGTAACTGTCTTTGCAGATTCATGTTCCCCATACACCCTTGTTGATGCCAAGGTATTCTCCCAACTTTTTCCTTCATGGCAAGAAACTGTACAGCCCCCTGACATCCAACCAGGAGGCTACAATGGGGACCCCATACCCTTATTGGGCATGACCACCAAGGAGATAGGGTTTAAAGGTAGGAATACTGTAGGCAAGATCTACATCACCCAGAAGGGATCCAATTTGTTGGGGTGGAAACACCAAAGGAACTCGGGATCAAGTTAGATCCCAATAGTCCAGATCAAGTTCTTTTGGTAGATCCCTCAGTTGGGGGGATGGAGGTTTGCAACAATTTTCCAAAGGTATTTTCGGATGACATAGGTTTACTTAAGAATTACCAACACTCCATTAAGTTAAAATCCAATGCTAAGCCGGTAGCACACAAGGCCAGACCCATACCACATTTGATGCATGCTCCTCTTCACATGGAATTAGACAGATTATTGTCTTTGGGGGTGATCGAACCTATTGAGTGTTTACAATGGTTGGCCCCCATTGTTCTTACCACAAAAGCATCCAGTAAGGACATCAGGCTATGTGTTGACCTCAGGGACCTTAATGAGAACATCTGGGTAGACAGGCACCCTCTTCTACGCATTCACGAGGTCCTTACCCTTATCAAAGGTGCGAGTTGCTTCAGCGTTCTCGACCTATCCTCAGCCTATCACCAGATAGAGCTTCACCCTAACTCACGCCATCTCACCTCTTTTGTGACACCTCTGGGAGCATTCCAATACCTTCGCATGCTTTTTGGGTTGGCATCTGCTGCGGCTGCCTTCCAGAGGATCATGCAGCATGTTCTGAATGACCTTCCCAGAACTCTCTGTTTTCAAGATGATATACTAATCTACGGGAAGGATCTGGAGGAACATAATATCACCCTCAGATTGGTGTTGACCAACTTGGAAAAAGCTGGTCTCACTCTAAAAAAAGAGAAATGTCGCATTGGAGTGGGATCGGTTGAGTACCTTGGGCACACCATTTCTCAAGATGGTATTAAACCCAAAATGGACTTGGTGGAAGCGATTCGCGACACTGCAGCTCCTAAATGCGTCCAAGATCTCAAATCATTTTTGGGCCTATCCGAATATTATTCCAAATTTGTAAGAAATTATGCCTCCATAGTTGAACCTTTACGTAATTTGCTCAAATCCAGAACTTCTTTTGTGTGGTCCGATGACTGTCAGAATGCCTTTGAATCTGTCAAAGAAAGCATCATTTCTGCCCCATCCCTGGGTAGGTTTGACCCCAGCAAACCCACAATCCTTTGCACAGACGCAAGCAATAAAGGTTTGGGAGCCAGTCTCACCCAAATGGTGGATGGGAAAGAACAGATTGTTGCATTTGCCTCGCCTCGAGCTCTAAAGGGTGCCGAATTCAACTACTCGGTGGTGGAGAAAGAGGCACTTGCTTGCTTTTGGGCAATCAAACACTTTAGTTTTTTTCTGTGGGGCATTCCATTTACTGTAAAGACCGACCACAAACCACTAATGTTTGCATTCACTACTAAAGGGGCAAATAAAACCACCCCCAGAATTGCCAGGTGGATCCTGGGACTTGAGGGCTACAATTTCAGTGTAAAGTACATGCTAGGTTCTCAAAACACGGTTGCAGACTTTTTATCACGTTCTCCATCGGAGGGGGAAAGCTGTTCTGTTAGTTGTGAATGTGATGATGTGATACTGCAACTTACCTGCTTGAATAAGGAGGAATGGGACGATAGTATGCAAACAGATGCAGAAATGAGTTCTATCAAAGAGTTCATCAAAAATGATTGGCCAGATAATAAAAGTATATATAATATCAACAAGAGAGAGAGGGAGAGGGTCACTCTTATTCCCCCTAGCGTATGAATCCAATAACAACAAAAGAGTGAGTAAAAAGGAACAATGGGGAACACAGCACGAGGAAAACCTCTTATTTAAAAGAACCCTCACTCACCAACCTAGTTGGTGACATGCTTCATCATTGGGTTCCCACCAGAGAGGCCGAGTGCCTCCCTGGTGTGCTACGACGCCTGATTTACAGCGGAGCGGATATTTGTTGGGGTAGTGTCAGTGCAACAGTGAAGGTAGTGCAAGTTTAAAAGATATCTGGTTTAATCCCAAATCAACTTTATTGGTGGAAAACCAGGTAACATTAAAAATAGGTGAAATGGACGCTAAATGCCTAGCTAAATTGACCAGGCGCATCCAAATTAGTGTAAAAGAAAATCAATGGTCAACATGTTTCTGCTTATGATCTGCAATTTGCAAAGCTTTTATCAGGACCAAGGCTCCACGGCGGTGTACACTCGCTAAGGTGTACCCTAACCAGTGGAGGTATTATAGATGGTAAAACTCACAGTTTTACCACGAGGCCTTCTGGGATTCCAAAAAGCCAAAGGACTCTGTAAGAAAACACATATACAACAGTTATGTAAGTTCAATGGTATTTCTTGCCAGGTATTCTAGAGGTCTAAAATGTTTAAGAAACCTCGTGCTATTAATTACCACAACGTGATATTTCACGTGCACATCTCAGTCAGGCAAACGTGTCAGACATACTGCCACTCCGTGTATATTTGTCTCTGGAGGGGTCATTACTACTAGATAAATACTAGTAACATTTAACGCTTTCCTTAGTAAGCGTGAAACAAGCATTCTCAGTTATGCAACAAGCTTGGAATATAGTGACAAACCCGTTAAAAACACGGATAATATATGCACGCGTTTGTTAAAATCCAAAGGCAGATTTTCAAAAACATGGAGAAATTAGGGCTTACGTGAAGAAACTACTAACTTCACTTCATGGGTCCGGGAGGGGGTTAGAGATGCTGGTGGGATCTATACAAGATAAAAAAGGGGGGAAGTAAGTATCCAGTAAAACTCCGGTGAGTTACCGGTGAACCTAGTGTCAAACGTAACAGTCACCACCCCGGAAACCTCCCAGTCTACTTACTTCCAAAACAGCACTCTCCCGCACACGACCTATCAGTGCCAAACCTCAGACCCGAATGTTACTGCGGTGTTTCGGCTGGAGAAAGAAATGCCGACTCCCAATCACGTGACACGGGCGTAAACCACAGGACGCGGTGCGTCCAGGACACGTGACTGCAAACACTAGACCGCAAAGGTCGGAACTTAAAGCGCTTAGTAATGACGTTGTTATTTACTTGAAACAAATCTATACTGAAGCAAAGTGAATTCTAAATGGCCGATTCAAGTAAACTTATAGATAGATTAAAGTATGGGGCCAAATGGTACTTGTGAAACCAATACTGATAACACACGCGTATCAGAAAATAAAGAAACTATACTCTAAAGCATAATAACCCTATTGAAATCTATGTACATAGCATATGATAATGGTAAGGGCTAGTCAACCATTAACTATGTATTCAATCATTACACTGTGAGTCAGTAACTTACTAAAAGGCGTATCTGGAGGACAGTTCTGGTCCCTATCTAGACAGAGGGGACACAGGTAGGCGCAATGGTAATACGGGATAGATGAAAATGGGGAATAACCCTCCATGTTTAAGGGACTGGATCATTGGTCAAGTATCATGACTGAGAGTAGAAACGAGTGATGTCAACGTTTCATTACTGAGCCCCAAGGGATATTATCGTTAAGCCCTATTTTATGTGTAGAAAGGCGATAAATCCAACGTTGTTCCTTCTCAAAAAGCGCTTGTTGTATAGTAGGACCTTGCCTCAATTGCTCAATAATTGTCCAACTCAAATCGTTTGTAGTGTGATTTTGCTGCAAAAAATGATCAGTAAGTTTTGTAGTGTTTTTCGGCATCGAATATTGCTCCGGTGCTCACATATCCGTTGTTTGATCTTACGCGTAGTCATACCCACATACCTAGAACCGCACGGGCAAGTAATCAAATAAACCACGTTTGTGGAATTGCAGTTGGTGTGGGCCTTTTGTGACCATATTTTTCCAGTTTCAAGTTCCAGGTGCTTAGTAGCGATCGTTAGATGGCACACACTACACGCCCCACATGGGAAATGACCCATCACAGGAGGAAGTCCCCAGGCATTCAGGACTGACCGATTTTCCTCCCTGTCTGGTAAACTGTGTACTACGGTATCTTTAATGCTCCTTGCTCTTTTGAAAGAGAAGAGAGGTTTTTCCCACTTGTGATTATTGCTCTCCAGGATTCTCCAGTGCTTCCTAATGGATTTACTGACAGCATTAGAAGCCACATTGTACGTTGTAACACATGTGAGTGGTATTTCAACTGGACTTTTGGGATTTTCCTCTAGAAGGGCTTCCCTGTGTTGGTTTCTGGCCCTCTTACAGCTTCGTTTCAAAATACTGTTGGGGTACCCCCGCTTCTGGAGTTTGATAGTGAGGTCCTCTGCCTGAGATCTAAAGTTCGTCAATTCGCTGCAATTGCGTCTGAGGCGGAGGTATTGGCCGAAGGGGAGATTTTCTCGCAGCGGTCGCGGGTGGAAGCTGGAAAAATGCAGCAAGTTGTTTTTTTGCTGTCGGTTTGTGGTGTGTCTTGGTCTGCAGTTGGTTCCCAACTTTCATGATAACTACATCCAGGAAGACCATCTCATCTTTGTTGTAAGAGTAGGTAAATTTTAAGTTCGGGTCGCATGTATTTATCCACCCAAAGAACTCCAAAAGAACATCTTTAGTCCCATGCCAGATGATGAACACGTCATCTATGTACCTCTTCCAAAAGGAAACAAAGGACGCGTAAGGATTACGGGCTGATAAGATGTATTTACACTCAAAATCATACACATACAGCCCGGCTACACTTGGGGCAAATGTACTGCCCATCGAAGTGCCCGTGGACTGTAAGTAAAGCTCTCCCTTATATTCAAAATAATTCTTTTTCAAGGCTAGGGTGGCACAAGCGATCACAAATTCCTTCGGGGTTACAAAATTCCAGGACGCCGTCTCCAAAACCTCTTTGAGGACCTTGATGGTGTCGTCCTGCGGAATGCAGGTATAGAGGCTTTCAATATCTAATGAGACCAGGAAAGTGGATTCGTTGGTGATGTCAATATCCTGTAATAAGGATAATAAGTTTTTAGTGTCTTTAAGGTAAGTACTCGTTGCCAGATAATAAAAGTGACATTTCACTCGTACAAAACCAGAGAAATTCCCCCGTTATAGTTAGTTCAGCTAACTATAACTCACGCCCCGCAATGCACTGCTGATGACGTCACATATTACATCACTCATGACATGGTCAGTGACATACTGATGACATCACTGATGACATCTCAAATGACATCAGTAACTATCATGACTATCATGACTATAACGTCCCTGAAACCTATGGTTTTTTCAGTGAATTTCTAAGGTTTTTTTAATGCTAATTTCTAACTATAACGTACCTGAAACCTATGGTTTTTTCAGTGAATTTCAAAGGTTTTTTAAATGCTAGTTTCTAACTATGCCTACAGAGGTAGGACATGTGAAGAAAGAAGAAAAAACGCACAGAAAGAAGCAAAAGAAATGCAGAAAGAAGCAACAGAAGTCCACAAAGATGAAGAAAAGTGCAGGAAGAAGCAAGACGTGCAGAAAGAACCAACAGAGGAGCAGAAAGAGGCCTTGTTGCAAAATCATCCAGTGCCCACAACTTTTTCAGACGGGTACTAGTGGTAACTGACTCTGACTATCCAGGCCCAGAGCCAGTGCTATGCTAAAAGACACTTAGAATATAGTGAAAACACCTACATACACTAGGGAACACTGTGCATTGGGGTACCCCTGTGATTAGCATGACCTCCTCTGTAAGGCCCTAGTACATAATAGGGCAGGGGGATTAAAACTACCTCTAAGTCAGAGGTGCAGAAACATGCTACTTTAACTAGTAGTCGCGTTTGCAGAGTGGTGGAGAAAGGGTGCTGGGCGTCCAACCAACGCTCAGAAATTCCGCTGCGTAGGACTTACAGGAGGTACCAGGAGGGATTCTTGGCCCCCAAGCTCCCTCAGGACTAAATTGGACTTTATCCCCCATCCCGTAGTCTGCCACGAGGCACATTTGCAGAGTGGTAGAGAATGGGGGCCATGGCCTCCGAAGACGTCTTAGAAATCCCACTGTGTGGGACTTACTGGAGGTAACAAGAGGGGTAGTTGGCCCCCGAGGTCATCCTTGGGGGCCAACTTCCCAAACTATTACCTCCAGTCAGTCCCACACAGCAGCATTGGCAAGTACTCGTACCAGGCCACGCCCACTTTGCCCGTCACTCTACAAACGCGCTCCCTGGCATGCTCTTGCATGGGGATTGAAGTCCCCTTCACTGCTGGGGGTCCTTTAGGGGCCAACTAGCCTACCTTTTACCTCCAGTAAGCCCCACGCAGTGGGATAGGTGAGAGGAAGACAAAGGCCATGCCCCCTTTCTCCACCACTCTGCAAACGCACCCCCTGGCACGTTGTAAGTTGGGGGATTAAGTCCCCTTGAATCCTGAGGGTCCCTGGGGTCCAACTAGCCCACCAGGTACCTCCAGTAAGCACACAGAGCTGCGTTGCAGAGAGGTGTAAAAAGGGGCATGACCTGGACCACCTCTCTGCAACTCAGGCCTGTGGCGCTTACTAGAGGTACCTGGTGGGCTAGTTGGCCCCCAGGGGCCCTCAGGATTGAAGGGGAATTAATTCCCCAACATAAAACGTGCCACAGGGCATGTTTGCACACATGTCACCTCAGGCCCCGCCCTCTCCCTTTACCACTGTGCAAACGTGCCCCGTGGCGTGTTTTAAGTTGGGGGATTAAGTCCCCTTGAATCCTGAGGGTCCCTAGGGTCCAACTAGCCCACCAGGTACCTCCAGTAAGCGCCACAGAGCTGCATTGCAGAGAGGTGTAAAAAGTGGCAAGGCCTGGGCCGCCTCTCTGCAACGCAGCCCTGTGGCGCTTACTGGAGGTACCTGGTGAGCTAGTTGGTCCCCAGGGACCCCAGTATTGAAGGGGAATTAATTCCCCAATTTAAAATGCGCCCTGTGTGCAGAGTGTTGCTGAGAGGGGGCGGGGCTTCCGGTACGATCGCAGTGTTTTATTTAAATTATTTTTTTTAGAAGGGGGGCTGTGTGGCCCCCCTTCTTTTTACTTTTTTTGAGCCCTGGGGACCCCATCCCCCAGGGCCTGACCCCTATTTAAAAAAATATATATATATGAACGGGAAGGGGGCCGCGTGGGCCCCCCTCCCGTGGCCAAATCCGGCCCCGGGGACCCCATCCCCCGGGGCATGGCCACATATATATATTTTTTTTATGGAGGGGGCTGCGTGTCCCCCTCCTGAGGCCTCTATTGGCCCCGGGGGACCCCATCCCCCGGGGCCGGCCTTTATTTATTATTTTTTTTGGGGGGAGGGGGGCCGCGTGGCCCCCCTCCTGGGCCACTTCTATCCCCGGGTACCCCATCTCCCGGGGCAGGCCCTATCCGTTGGGGACCGTGGGGGGAGCCCAATGCCCCCACGGCCCCGCCAGCTTCCCGCGTCCTGCAGGAGCCGGCATTGCTTTTCCACAAGGGGAGCTGCTGACATGCAGCTCCCCGTGTGGAAAAGCAATCTGCTTTGCTTCAATGAAGCAAAGCAGTTTGCAATGACAGGGCGGGAGCCGCACGGCTCCCGCCCTGTCATTGCAAACAGCAGTGTCCCGGGGGTGGGCAACCCAGGACACTGCAGGAACCGGACCTGGGGGGTGGCAGTACCCAGGGCCACGCGGCCCCCCTCCCACATAATGCACAGCCCCGGGGAGGTGGTGGTCCCCGGGGCTCGGGGTCCGTAACGGACCCCCGCATTTGAATATTAGTGCCCTGGGGAGGTGGTGTTCCCCGGGGCGTGTGGGGGGCTCGAGCCCCCCACACAGGTGTATTTTTTTTTTTTAAAAGCCCCGGGGGGTGGCGGTCCCCGGGGCAGCAGGGGGGCTGTGTGCGCCTGCAAAATAATTAATAAAACCCCGGGGGTGGCAGTCCCCGGGGCTGTGGGGGGCTGCCCCCCCGCAACTCATTAATCTTGCCCCGGGGAGGTGGCAGTCCCCGGGGCAGTGTGGGGGAAATTGGGGCCCCCCACATGTTTTTTCACTGCCCCCGGGACCTGACCCACCTGGGGGCTTCAATATAACGAAGCGCGGGAGCCCGCGCTTCGTTTTTATTTATTTTCTCGGCCGGATTCACGCACCCAGCGCGAATACGGCCAATTTTTTTTTTTTTTTAAATGCTTTTTTGGGCCTTGGGGTTTTTTTTGCGTTTGTTTTTCTCTTTTCTTGTGACTCGGTTCTACCTTCGGCGGGCGTCGTAGGGCTTTGGAGCTGCGGAGCAGGCCGGGCGCTGCGTTGTTCACTTCACGAGCGGCTCCCCGGGCCTCGATGCAGGTCGTGGCGTCAAAGCAGCGGCGTCGACGCCGTCGGGAACAGGATTTCTTTCTTCTCTTTAATTTCTTCCAGCTCCCAACAGCAGTAGCAACCTCCAGGTTCCCACACACAGTTACAGGCACCTCCTGGCAGGTCAGAACTCCCAGCAAAGAAGTTCAGGGGAGCTGGGGGTGAAGTCCTTTTGTCCCTGGGACTTCAAAACAGGAGGCCAGCTCTTCTCAGGCCCTTGGAGACTTTTTCTTCAGGACACAGCAAAGTCCTTTTGCAAGCAGGGGAGACACAGCACACAGCAAAGTACCTTGTCCTCTCCTTCAGCAGAAACAGCAAACTGCAGGCCAGCCCCAGACACACAGCAAGGGCAGTACTCCTCCTCAATCTCTTCAGGTGTCCTCTTTGGCAAAGGTTCCTCTTGCTCACGAAGTAGTCTAAAGTTCAAGGGTTTCAGCTCTAATATTTATACCCCAAAAGTCTTTGTTCTCTTGGTGTAATGGGTCCTGGACCCAGTCCAAACCACTTCTGGGTGCACTCTGCCAGTGCACAACTTCTTCCTTTGTGAATGTGGGCCAGGGTCTTCAGACGCGCCGCAGGAGGTGGAGCCATTCTTTTGTGGAAGGCAGGCACAGCCCTAGTCAGGGACAGGTATTACTCCTCCCACCACTCCAAATGCAGATTGGCCTATTCAGCCCAGGCTGACTCACCCAGACTCCTGGAGCCACCCCAGCCCCTGTCACTACAAAGCCAGACAGTCAATCCACAACTAGGCAGAGGCACACAGAAAGGTTGAGCAAGAAAATAGCCACCTTCTAAAAGTGCTATTTTCAAACACAGAATTTAAAAACCATCCTTACTAAAAGATGTGTTATTAAATTCTGAGTTCAGGGATACTAGACTCCAATTTTCCATCTTACTCCTATGGGAAGATATGCTGGTAAAATGTTACACAGCAGTCCCCATTCTGTCCTATGGGCAAGATAGCCTTTCAATAGTGAAAAACAAAATTGGCAGTATTTCACTATCAGGACATGGTACACATACCAGTACATGTCCTACCTTTTACATACACTGCACCCTGCCCAGGGGGTACCTTGGGCCTACCATAGGGGTGTCCTATGTATAAGAAAAGGGAAGGGTAAGGCCTGGCAAGTGGGTACACTGGCCAGGCCAAAATGGCAGTTAGCAAACTGCGCGCAGGCACTGTGGTGGCAGGCCTGAGACATCTCTTTGGGGCTACTCATGTGGGTGGCACAATCAGTGCTGCAGGCCCACTAGCAGCATTTGACTTACCAGCCCTGGCACACGTAGTGCACTTTACTAGGGACCTACTGGTAAACAAATATGCCAATCAGGGAGAACCAATCACCATATCAATTTATACAGGGAGCACTTGCACTTTGACACTGATCAGCAGTGGCAGAGTGTCCAAAGCATCTAAGCCAGCAAAATCAAATTCCAGCACAGCATAAAAAACACAGGAGGTAGAGGCAAAAAGTCAGGGAAAACCACGCCAAAGATGCCAGGTCTAACACGTGTCCCCTCCAGCTGAAAAGTGGGGAGAACTACCCACCCTCTTGGGAGTTCTCATCACTAAGGTGGAAAAATCTGGACAGACCATCAGCATTGGCGTGTTCTGTACCAGGGCGGTGTTCCACCGGTAAGTCCATTCCCTGTAGGGAGATGGACCACCTCAACAGTTTTGGATTCTCACCCCTGATGGAGCAGGGTAAATAAAATAATTTGTACCCCCTTGGAAAAATTAATGAACTCGTTAATAAATTAACAATACTAATTGTTTGAAGTAGCATGTAATAACCAACAAATGCACTTTTAGTAAACATTATATAAGGGTAACCTGCAAATTTGTGCAAAATCTAATTTATTTACAATTGTGAAGTTGATTAACCCTAATATTGTGATTTGCGTACTAATTAGAGTAAAATCGCATGATTTATGCTATGTAGTAGATTTGTATTGTGGCAAAGAATGCAGATGGTAAGTAAAATGGCTTTAAATGTAGCTTCTGCTAGGTAACACCTAACACGGGTCTTTAGAATGGCGGGTGGTAAACAGAGAGGCTTATTTTCTTTGTTTTAATATTGGTTGTGTTTGTTCTTATGATAGTTCGTTCGGGCCTGTTAGGCCATGCTGCAAAAATGGCTGCCGAAACAGATGAGGTCACGTGAAAAGCCAAAGATGGCCTCTGGGCAGATGAAATAGAGAAACTAAATCATGTGGATGCGGCCTGTGCACGGAGTGAGAGATGTCAAGGTCGTACTGACCTACCATAAGGAGGGTGCCAAGAAAGACTCAGCACGTATTCGTGGGAATGAAAGAGAAAAGTACTGAGCAACAATGGACTAACTAAATTGTGACCATCGAGATTGCAACAAAATGAATGGACAAGTTGGACTGCTTTTAACCCAGAAGTCATGAGACTCGTATGTTTAACTGTCCCCAAAACCAGTTTGAACAAGGAGGGCGATGAGGTGACCATCACCACCCCTCAAATGGACGAATTAGCATGATTCTTGCCCCTAAGGATTGCAACTTTTTGTATAGTAAGCTAGAAAGTAGTGTAGGAAAGTGGCTCTGTATATACTGAACCAAAGTAAGGTTCAGTGTGCACAGAGTCCACAGTCCCCAGAGGTTTGGCAGAGGCTAAAGTTAGATATAACCTTACTCTCTAAAGTGGTAGCTTGGTCGAGCAGTAAGGCAGTATCAGGGGACAGTGTAAAGCATTTGGTGTACACACTCAGTCAGCAAATGGTCTCACACACTCAAGAACTGAACTCTAGGCCAATGGTTTGTATATAAAAATATATGCTTGTTTTATTTTAGAACCAACAATAGGTATCGAAATGTACTTTCTCAGAATGAGATGCTTTAGATAAATACTTTCAATAGGCAAGAGACTTTTGAATGCAATGGTTACAGTTGTTGTAATAGGCAACACAATTTCAAACACAATGTAACATGGAGCTCAATGGGAATTTCTAGTTAAATGCAATAGATTACTTTTTGGATTACTTTTTCTTACCACAGGACTGGATCCTAGATTCAGTCCTGGGACATCTCCTGCAAACAGTTGAGTAAAAACGTTTTGGTTACAGTCGTGATTTTTAAGGAATATTATTGTATTTTAAAAGTTGGCACTTCGAAACTTTTTCACATAGAATCACCAATGTTATCCTACGGGAGGAAATTCACTTAGCAGGTAAGTAGCGTTATCGTTACTTTTTTGTTACTCAGATTTGGATCCTGGATCCAGCACTGGTGCATCTCCTGTAAACAATTGAAAGAATGTGTTTATGTCACACAGGCGATTTTTAACGAATATTTGTAAGTTTGCAAAATCGACATAGAAACTTTTTCAGCAAAAACCAGGCAATGTTATCCTATGGAAGGAAATTCAAGTTATCGGTAAGTACAGTTATGATTACTTTTCAGGGTCAGTGCTGGGCACCAAGATCCAGCACTGGGATTTCTCCTGATAACAGGTGAGTGAATTCGTTTTTGTAATTCGGCTGATTTTAGATGAATATTTTAAAGTTTCAAAACTCCACACTTAGAAGAATTTCCAAGTGAAACCAGTCAATGTTACCCTATGGAAGAAAAGTGAGTTATCGGCTTTTGGGTAAGTACTCGACTGGCAGAGTTAAGGTTCTGGGCATAGACTCAGGGGTCCCCCAGGGTCAGGTAAGTACAGTTGTTACACCCTCAGCGGCACAGGGGCGGCCGGGTGCAGAGTGAGTAGGCCCAATGTTATCCTATGGAAGGCAGGGGGCCTTGGGTTGGTGGCTGCTGGCAGGCAGGCCACTCGGCTGTGGGAGCAAAGCTCCTGGTCACTTACTCAGGGCAAGTGGGGAAGTCGAGCAGGGTAGTGGGTGCACCCTCAGTGGCACTGGGGCGGCCGGGTGCAGTGGGCTTTTGGGCCGTCGGGCGCCCAATGGTTTTCAATGGGAAAGCTGCGTGACAAACAAAGGCTGCAAGCTCGGGGACGGTGATTCTTCAGGTGCGACCACCACTTCGAGAGGTAAGTTGGGAAGCTGTAGGAAGGGTAGGCACCCAGGAGTTGGGCACAGGAGGCCGGGGGGCGTCAGGTGCAGGGGTGTCTTTGGGCATCGGAAATCTTACTCTCGGCTGGTCGCGGTTGGAGGGGGCCCAGGTTCTGAGGCTGCAGGCGTCGTCAGGATCGTCGAGGAGGGTCCTTGGGTGCTGGATTCTGGGTCACAGTCGCCGGGGGGGATGTCCTCGTGGTCTTTGTCCACTCAGGCACAGGCCGGGCTCGGCGGGTGCAGAGTGTGCTGGATTTGCGGTTCCTGGCTGGCACCAGGGGTAGGTTACTTGCTTTTGAGCAGTACCACTGATCGTGGGAGTCCCAGGTAGTTAGAGTCACAAGGCAGTCAGGTCCTCCGGGGTTTTTGAGGTTGCTGACCACTGGAGACGCCGGGGTTTAGCAGGAGCAGGTTCGAGGGTCGACATGCCGGTGGGGCTGGGGCCAAATCAGTTGGTGTCTTCCTCTTGTTAGCAGCTTCACGGCAGGTCTTCTTGTTTCTTGATCTTCTTTCTTGTTTCGGCATCTGGATCTAAGGAAGGAAGGTTCACGGTGCCCCTAAATACCAGATTTAAGGGTGTTACAGGTAGGTAAAGGGCAGGGACCAATGGGTCCCTGCCCTGGGGGTGGGTACACCCCCTATCCTGCCACTCTCCAGTGGGAGGGGGCAGGAGCCTAGTCCTGATTGGGTAGGGCTCCCCATCTTCAAGATGGCGAGAGCCCGGAGATGTGCTTCACCTCGCCTCCCTCACCTGAGGGGTGGGGTTGGCAGAGGCTGGCACACCCCCTTTCCTCCCTTGGTTTTCCTGCCAGTCTTCCCACCAAAGTAGGGGTTGGAACCAGTGGGGACCAGTTGCTGAGTACAGCAAGTGGTCTGGGGAAGCTCACAGAGGTGGAATGCCTTTGAAGCTTCCCCCTGCCCATCCTGGGGGAGGAGGCCTAGCACCTCGCCCAGGACATGCATTGTTGCAGGCCCGGGAGAGCGGATGGCCCTCTACCCAGGGGTCCAGCAACATGTCTGCTGGGTGGCAGCCTAGGCAGCCCCTCAGACAAGACGTGGATTGTAGGTTAGGTTCAGGGGGCAACTCTAAGTTGCCCTCTGTCGTGCATTTTACATTAAATCTCACACTGGCATCAGTGTGGGTTTAATGTGCTGAGAAGTTTGATACCAAACTTCTCAGCCTTCAGTGTAGCCATTATGGTGCTGTGGAGTTCGTAATGACGACCTCCCAGCCCCATATACTCTTAATGGCATCACTGCACTTACAGTGCCCAGGAATGGCCCTGGGTACTGTAGGGGCACAGGGCTCATGCACCTGTGCCCACACCACTGGCATAGTGCACCCAGCTAGAGGGGTGACTGAGGTATGCCAGGGCAGTGTGTTTGTGGGCATGGCACACAGGGATGTGTGCCATGTCGACTCCCGGTTTAGTTCTGCACCAAGACACTCAGCCTGCAAAGGCAGGGGGTGTGTGTCAGGGTACAGGGCCTCTAAGGGTGGCACAATACGTGCTGCAGCCCTTAGGGGCCTTCTCTGGTCACAATGCCCTGGGTACCTAGGGTACCATTTACCAGGGGCTGACATGTGGCCAGAGGTGCCAATTGGGTCTAGGCTGTAATGCAGTTTTAGGGAAGGAACACAGGCCTTGGGCACCTGATTGGCAGGAGCCCAGGGCACACTCAGTCAAAGTACATCAGCAATTCAGCAAAAATGTGGGGGGCAAACCATGCAAGAAAGATGGCACTTTCTCACAAGTAGGGTATAAGAGGGTCTACTCTTATGTGGGGTGGGTTGCTCCTTTTGCTGCTGTTGTGGCCGCTGCTATTGATGCTACTGCTGCTGTTGGTATTTTCTTGCCATACAATTTTTTCTATTTTCCATTTTTCCACCTCAATATTACGAAAGGACTCTGTCATTTTTGGACTTCGAACTTGACTGGGGAAGGAACGAGATTGCTGCGGGAAATCTGCACGGGAGGTCCGTCCGAGGAGGCATTTAGCGGGACAGTCAGTCAGTTTGAGAGTTCTTTTCTGTGATCTGCGGTTTACCTTCTTTTTGGTGAACCATTCCTATCCGCATCCAAATGGGTAAATGCATAATTTTCTATTCTTTATTAGACTTTTCACATAAATGTTATTAATGTATTAAAAGTGATTAATAAACAAAGAATTTCATCCGTGCAATTGAGAAATTAGATAAAATGTAATTCTAACCTAAAATGAGTCTGTGGTTCTTTAGTTCATTAATAAGTTTAAAGGTTAACAGGTTTTAAGAGTGATTGAGCTGGTCTTAATCACCATCAACTTATTCTACTAGTTGGTCCATCGACCAAAGAGCGGAATACCTTGATGTTTAGAACTGACAGGATCAAAAGTTGATGTATATGATGTCTGAGGTATTATTCTGTCAAATTTAACAAGGTATCCCGTTCCTCCAGCAACACATTTCTCCTTGGTGAGTAATCCAGTGAACGAATGAATGTATGATATGCGGTGTCATGGGCCCCACCGACATATGGTTTAATAGATGTGAATGTTTTACCTGGATTCGTGTCCTAAGGAGAAATTTATATTAGCCGCTCTGGATCACCCCTCATCTGCATCAACCATCTGAGGGGCCTGTGGTCTGTCTGAACCCGGGAGTGAGTCCCAAACAAGTAGGGCTTAACTTCTTCAGTGCTCAGACCACAGCAAAAGCTTCCCTTTCAATTGCACTCCACCTTTGTTCCCTGGGAAGTAGCATCCTACTAATGAAAGCTACGGGTTGGACCAAGCCCCCGTCGTTCATTTGTGAGAGTACTGCTCCTATACCATGCTCTGAAGCATCTGTCTGCACCACAAACTCTTTGGAGAAATCAGGGACCTTTAGCGCGGGCGGGCGCCGTGCACATGGCAGCTTTCAGGGCATCAAAAGCGGTCTGACAGGCATTGGTCCAGATCACCTTCTTGGGCTGCTTCCTTGAAGTCAGCTCTGTCAAGGGGGCAACAATGGTGCCATATCCCTTGACAAACCGTCTGTAATACCCGGTGAGGCCTAAGAAGGCTCTCACCTCTGTCTGGGTCTTGGGGGCTCCCAAGCCAGAATGGTATCAATCTTGGCCTGTAGGGGTGCCACCTGGCTGCTCCCTACTTGGTGTCCCAAGTACACCACTGATCCCTGCCCTATCTGGCACTTGCTTGCCTTGATAGTGAGGCCTGCGCTTTGCAGAGCCTTCAACACTTCACAGAGGTGTTGCATATGTTCCTCCTAAGTGGAGCTGAACACAGCAATGTCATCCAGGTAAGCGGCGCTGAATTCCTCCAGCCCGGACAGTACCTGGTTGACCAGTCTCTGGAAGGTGGCAGGGACGTTTTTCAATCCGAAGGGCATAACACGGAACTGATAGTGCCCCTCAGGTGTTGAAAATGCTGACCTCTCTTTGGCCCCCTCAGTTAAGGCAATCTGCCAGTACCCAGATGTTAAATCAAACGTACTGAGGCAGCGCCTAAACGATCCACAAGCTCATCAGCTCTGGGGTTAGGGTGTGCGTCAGTCTTGGTGACCGCATTGAGCCCACAGTAGTCCACACAAAACCGAAGTTCTGGAGTGGCACCAGGTGCAGCAGCTTTTGGAACTAAGACAGATGGGCTAGCCCAGGGGCTGCCGGAGGGCTCAATTACCCCTAGCGCCAACATCTTGGAAACATTCTTGTCAGCTACTCTGTAATATTTCTGTTTCACAGGTAGACTGTCCCCAGTGTCCACATCATGGACGCACCAATTGGTGACTCCTGGTGTCAGGGAGAACAGGGAGGCGAACTGACCCAACACATGGTGACAGTCCCTCTGCTGTTCTGGGGTCAGGGTAGGCGAGAGGTTCTCCCCATCCACTGACCCATCCTTCTCCTTTGCTGACAGGAGGTCAGGAAGCGGTTCACTCTCCTCCTCCATCCCATCATCTGTAGCAAGGAGCATTGTCACATCAGACCTCTCAAAGTGTGGCTTGAGGTGGTTCACATGTAGGACCCTCAAAGGGTTCCTGGGAGACTGCAAGTCAACCAGATAGGTTACTTCACTCTTGCGCTCCACTACCTTATAAGGACCAGTCCACTTGTCCTGGAGCTCACAGGGCTCCGCTGGTGTCAACACCCACACTTTCTGCCCAGGTTGAAATTCAACCAGAGTAGCATTCTGGTCGTACCAACTTTTCATTTCTTCCTGGCTAGCTTCCAGGTTCGCCTGAGCGAGTTTCCTGAAGTGGTGAGTCTGGTTCCTGAAGGCCAGCACATAGCTGAACACATCCTGTGAGGTCTTACCAGGAGAATTCTCCCAACCCTCCTTCACCAGACTCAGAGGTCCACTCACAGGGTGACCGTACAGTAGTTCAAAGGGACTGAACCCTAAGGACTTCTGGGGTACCTCCCTGTAGGCAAACAACAGGCATGGCAAAAAGACGTCCCACTTCCGTCTCATGGGTTCCGCAAGACCCTTGATCATGCCTTTCAGGGTTTGGTTGACCCTCTCAACCAACCCATTCCCTTGAGGATGGTAAGGAGTGGTGAACTTGTAAGTTACACCACACTCCTCCCACAAAGACGTCATGTACTTCGAAATGAAGTTGATACCCGGGTCGGAGACCACCTCTCTGGGGAACCCCACATGGGAAAAGATCCCCATCAATGCACGGCCCACCACGGGGGCTGTGATTGTCCTGAGAGGGACAGCTTCCTGGTACTGGGTGGCATGGTCCACCAAGACCAAGATAAACTTGTTGCCTAAGGCTGTCTTGGGTTCCAGGGGCCCCACAATGTCGATGCCCACCCGCTCAAAAGGGGTGCTCACCACAGGAAAGGGTTGAAGGGGAGCCTTACACTTCCCTCCACTCTTGGCACTTGCCTTGCAAGTCTGACAAGTCCTACAATGTGTACCGTCGTGCTTCCTCATTTGGGGCCTGTAAAAGTGGGTGACAAGCCTCTGATAGGTCTTGTCGCACCCCAAATGTCCTGCGAGAGGCACGTCATGAGCCAGACCCAGTAGGAAGGTCCTGAAGCGCTCGGATACCACCAGCACACGGGCTGCACTGGGCTCAGCGACCTTAGGCTCACTGTAGAGTAATCCATCTTCCCAGTAAATGAGATGTGATCCGGACTGATCACCTGCTGCCTGGTCTGCAGCCTGTTGCCGCATACCAATGAGAGAAGGGCATTCCATCTGCACCTTGCAGAACTCCTCCCTGGAGGTACCTTCTTCCTGCTGCCAATGGGTCAGTTCAGGCAGGTCTCCCAGTTCGGCCACTTGTTTCCCTCTAGGCTCCAGGGCATCCCCCTCAGGTTCTGCCTCCTCCTGGACCGTGGGAACTTCGGGGGCTGGTTTCCCATGCCCCCTGCCCTTCTTCTTCCTGGCAGGCCTCTGGGCCACTGTTTCAGGCTCCAGGTCCTCTTGATTACCCCTACTGGCTGCCATTGACCTAGTGGTCACACAGACTGACTCAGGCAGACCCAACATCTCCAAATGAGCCTGGCGTTTCACCTCCCTCCAGGGGGAACTCTCGAGGTCATTTCCCAGCAGACAGTCTACAGGCATGGAAGGACTAACAACGACCTTCAAAGAACCTGAGACCCCCCACTCAAAGGGAACCAGTGCCACCTTACATAGGCACACGCAGTTGTCTGCTGCAACTACAGGGTCAAGTGCATTGGGAATAACCTGCTCCTCAGACACCCATTGACACCTGACATATGTCACACTGGCTCCTGTGTCTCTCAGAGCCTCCACCCTCCTCCCATTGATGGCCACCCACTGCCTGTATTTTTTAGAGTTCTCAGGCAGGTAGGACCCCTGGACCATCTCTCTGTCTCCTAAAGAGACAAGGTTCATCACTGCTTGCTCCTCCCCTTCCTGGAAACCAATTCCTCCCCCAATGCTATACTCACTAAACCAGGTGACGGAGCACCAGTTGGTGCTGGGGGTTTCTTGGGGCATTTAGGGGCAATGTGGCCAACCTCCCTACAGGAATAACATGTGGGGGGACCCCAGTTGTCACGCCTGCCCTTAGGGGACCAGGTCGTCTTAGGCTTGGGGGGTTGGGACTCCTTTTCCTGGGAACTGTTTTGGGGCCCTTTAGAGAACTCCTTTTGGTTACCCTTGTCCTCCCCACCTTTCTGCTAGGGACCCTGCCCACCTTTGGCTGTGGTACACACAATCCCCTTGTGGACCCTGGTGCTGACCCAGCGGTCTGCCTCCTTAGCAAGCTCCCTGGGATCAGTTAGCTTACTATCCAAAAGATGCTGGCGCAGCTCTGGAACACATAGACTACTCAAGTGCTCCCAACTAATTAAGTGGCACAACCCCTCATAATCAGTTACCTTGCTGCCCTTTATCCAACCTTTCAGTGCACGCATGTACAAATTCACACACTCAACCCAAGTACTTGAATCATGCTTCTTGAAGTTCCTGAACTTCTGTCTGTACTGTTCTGGGGTGAGCCCATACTTGAGGCATATGGCCTGCTTCATATTGGCGTAGGTAAGGGTACCGCCCGCTCTAAGGGTGGTAAGACGTCCCTCCTAGAAGCCTCAAAGTGTTTCCATAGGCCCACCCCCAGTACTTCCCAGGTACCTCATTCATCTTTAGTGCAAGCTCATATGACTCAAACCATGCATAAATATCCACACCCCTTTGGTAATTTTGCACTAAATCTTTGGGTATGTACACCTTACCCGCTTGCACTGGCTGTGCGCTGCCACCATTTGAACTGAACTCCGCTTGTTTGACCTTAATGTCCAGTTCCCTCATGCTCAACTCATGAGCCAAAAGCATTTTTCTTTCTTCCAAAGCGAGAGCGCTCTTGCTCTCCTCTGCTCTCTTTTCGCTCTCAAGTCGCAACTTCCTTTCCTCTGCCTGAGTCTTGAGTTTCAAAACTTCCAGCTCATGCTCTATGACCCTTTGATTCTCCTGTAACTCCTCTGGGGAGAAGCCTCTACTGGAATGGTTGCTGCCACCCCTGGAGGCTGGTCTGCCCACAGGCAGATCCTGCGATCTGAAACCATCCCCTTGCGCATTCTCCTCCCCATTTGCATCATCTGTCCCCTCCGCCTCTTTGGCCTCCCACCAGGCCTTTAAGGCTTTCTGCAGCTCATCCTTCTTAGAGCTGCTCCTCAAGGGACATCCAAAATCTTTGCAAAATTGCTTGAGTTGATCTACTTTGTAGGAATACAAATCCTCAATGTGAAACTCCAATTCTGCCTTCTCACTTGCTGCTTTACCATTCTGAGACATGATGCTTTTAAGGGTCACTCAAAAATAGAACCAAAAACAAAATACAGTATGTGGCTGCGTAGTGGTCTGCGCTAACTAGTGATGTACACCAATCACTGTTGGTCAAGTACAAATACAAGTTCAAATCCCCACCGCTGACCACCAATGGTAGAAATGGGGGTCTCTAGTTGGCAGAGGTAGGTACCTTTGTCCAAATCGGGACCCTTGCTTCTAGTCAGAGTAAGGGGGATACACACTCTAGATAACCCCTGCTCACCCCCTTGGTAGCTTGGCACGAGCAGTCAGGCTTATCCCCGAGGCAATGTGTAAAGTATTTGCACCAACATCCACAGTAACACAGTGATAACACTACAAATGGACACCACACAGGTTTAGAAAAATAAAATATCTTTATCTAAACTACACAAGACCAAAACGACAAAAATCCAACATACAGATACTCAGTAAAGTGTCTTTAAAAATGTTGTTGCAAAAATAAGCTTGTAGAAATCAAAAAGCACCAACTGGGGCTATCACGACGTCAGGACAGTACAAAATCCAAAGTACGGCTTCGCCAGCGAGGATCACAGCGTCGGGCGCAGAGTCACACAGACTCCCAGACAAACAGTACCTTGAAAAACAATATCAGTGACGATGCATGGCGTCGAAGATGGCCGATGTCGGTTCCGGTGATGATGCGACGTCGGCAAGTTTTTCGAGTCACTCTCGGCGGTTATCGGCGCCGCGATAACAAGATGCAGGCGAAGACGGAGTCGATGTGAGCGCTGGCGTCGGGCACAGCCGATCACTGCCGGCGTCGGCGGGCGTCGGAGCTGCGGAGCAGGCCGGGCGCTGAGTCGTTCACTTCATGAGCGGCTCCCCGGGCCACGATGCAGGTCGTGGCATCACAGCAGCGGCGTCGACTGGAACAGGATTTCTTTCTTCTCTTTAGTTTCTTCCAGCTCCCAACAGCAGTAGTAAACCTCCGGGGGCCCACACACAGTTACAGGCACCTCCTGGCAGGTCAGAACTCCCAACAAGGAAGTTCAGGGGAGCTGGGGGTGAAGTCCTTTTGTCCCTGGGACTTCAAAACAGGAGGCCAGCTCTTCTCAGGCCCTTGGAGACTTTTTCTTCAGGACACAGCACACAGCAAAGTCCTTTTGCAAGCAGGGGAGACACAGCACACAGCAAAGTCCCTTGTCCTCTCCTTCAGCAGAAACAGCAAACTGCAGGCCAGCCCCAGATACACAGCAAGGGCAGTACTCCTCCTCAGTCTCTTCAGCTGTCCTCTTTGGCAAAAGTTCCTCTTGCTCACGAAGTAGTCTAAAGTTCAGGGGTTTCAGCTCTAATATTTATACCCCAAAAGTCTTTGTTCTCTAGGTGTAAGGGGTCCTGGACCCAGTCCAAACCACTTCTGGGTGCACTCTGCCAGTGCACAACTTCTTCCTTTGTGAATGTGGGCCAGGGTCTTCAGACGCACCGCAGGAGGTGGAGCCAGTCTTTTGTGGAAGGCAGGCACAGCCCTAGTCAGGGACAGGTACTACTCCTCCCACCACTCCAAATGCAGATTGGCCTTTTCAGCCCAGGCTGACTCACCCAGACTCCTGGAGCCACCCCAGCCCCTGTCACTCCAAAGTCAGACAGTCAATCCACAACCAGGCAGAGGCACACAGAAAGGTTGAACAAGAAAATAGCCACCTTCTAAAAGTGCTATTTTCAAACACAGAATTTAAAAACCATCCCTACTAAAAGATGTGTTATTAAATTCTGAGTTCAGGGATACCAGACTCCAATTTTCTCTCTTACTCCTATGGAAAGATATGCTGGTAAAATGTTACACAGCAGTCCCTATTCTGTCCTATGGGCAAGATAGCCTTTCAATAGTGAAAAACAAAATTGGCAGTATTTCACTATCAGGACATGGTACACATACCAGTACATGTCCTACCTTTTACATACACTGCACCCTGCCCAGGGGGGTACCTTGGGCCTACCATAGGGGTGTCCTATGTGTAAGAAAAGGGAAGGGTAAGGCCGGGCAAGTGGGTACACTGGCCAGGCCAAAATGGCAGTTAGCAAACTGCGCGCAGGCACTGTGGTGGCAGGCCTGAGACATCTCTTTGGGGCTACTCATGTGGGTGGCACAATCAGTGCTGCAGGCCCACTAGCAGCATTTGACTTACCAGCCCTGGCACACGTAGCGCACTTTACTAGGGACCTACTGGTAAACAAATATGCCATCAGGGAGAACCAATCACCATATCAATTTATACAGGGAGCACTTGTACTTTGACACTGATCAGCAGTGGCAGAGTGCCCAAAGCATCTAAGCCAGCAAAAACGAAATCCAGCACAGCATCAAAAACACAGGAGGTAGAGGCAAAAAGTCAGGGAAAACCACGCCAAGGATGCCAGGTCTAGCAATGATACTGCACAGAAATGGTGGAAAGGCACTCCCTTCTGCATGTCCATTTAATTAGCCCTCAGTGGGCCTCACAGGTGAAATCAACTAAGTGTTGCATGCTGGAATCAGTAGTGCACTTTCAAAATTCCTTTACCTTTAGTAGGCTTTTGTGCTGTGTCAAAGTGTTCATTTGATTAAAGAGCCCTGCAGTGGGCCTCCGAGATGAAAATGTTCAGTTTAAGTTTCTTTTTTCTGCTGTTCCACTCAGGAAGACTCGGAGCAGTTCCATGTCCTTGAGGCCCCCTCACCTTTACCTTCAGGGGTGGTGCAGTCTTCCCGGCTGGACTGCCGGCTATGAATCATCAAACAAAACTTCCCCAGTTTGAAGACACACTCGAAGAGCAGATGAAGTTAAAGGAAACTGGCATTTTCATTCAGATGCATTTATTTGCCTTACGTGTTTCAAAGCACTCAGCTTCTTGATCACAGGCATGATGATACTGCACAGAAATGGTGAAAAAGTACTCCCTTCTGCATGTCCATTTAATTAGCCCTCAGTGGGCCTCACAGGTGAAATCAACTAAGTGTTGCATGCTGGGATCAGTAGTGCACTTTCTAAATTACTTTAGTAGGCTTTTCTGCTGTGTCAAGGGGCCTGATTCACAGAACTAACTTACGTCAAAAACGTAAAGTTAGTACTTTTTGGTATTCACAGAATACACTTACTCATTTTGGTATTCACAGAATGAACTTACTCATGTCGGTATTCACAGAAGTTAGTAGTCCTAACTTTAGGACTCCTAAATGCCTTCTGTGAATACCGAAAGTCTTAAAGTTAGGATTTTTCTCAGTTTAGGAGTAGTAAAGTTTGGAGTCCTAACTTTACTACTCCTAAACTGAGAAAAATCCTAACTTTAAGACTTTCGGTATTCACAGAAGGCATTTAGGAGTCCTAAAGTTAGGAGTCCTAACTTTACTACTCCTAAAGTGAGAAAAATCCTAACTTTAAGACTTTCGGTATTCACAGAAGGCATTTAGGAGTCCTAAAGTTAGGACTACTAACTTATGCGAATACCGAAATGAGTAAGTTCATTCTGTGAATACCAAAATGAGTAAGTGTATTCTGTGAATACCAAAAGTATTAACTTTACGTTTTTGACGTAAGTTAGTTCTGTGAATCAGGCCCAAAGTGTTCATTTCATTAAAGAGCCCACCAGTGGGCCTCCGAGATGAAAATGTTCAGTTTAATTTTCTTTTTTTCTGCTGTTCCACTCAGGAAGACTCGGAGTAGTTCCATGTCTTCGTGGCCCCCTCACCTTGACCTTCAGGGGTGGTGCAGTCTTCCCGGCTGGACTGCCGCTATGAATCATCAAACAAAACTTCCCCAGCTTGAAGACACACTCGAAGAGCAGATGAATTTAAAGGAAACTGGCATTTTCATTCAGATGCATTTATTTGCCTTACGCGTTTCAAAGCACTCAGCTTCTTGATCACGGGCATGATGATACTGCATGGAAATAGTGAAAAGGCACTCCCTCTGCATGTCCATTTAATTAGCCCTCAGTGGGCCTCACAGGTGAAATCAACTAAGTGTTGCATGCTGGGATCAGTAGTGCACTTTCAAAATTCCTTTACCTTTAGTAGGCTTTTGTGCTGTGTCAAAGTGTTCATTTCATTAAAGAGCCCTCCAGTGGCCCTCCGAGATGAAAATGTTCAGTTTAATTTTCTTTTTTCTGCTGTTCCACTCAGGAAGACTAGGAGTAGCTCCATGTCCTCGTGGCCCCCTCACCTTGACCCTCAGGGGTGGTGCAGTCTTCCCGGCTGGACTGCCGGCTATGAATCATCAAACACAACTTCTATAGTTTGAAGACACACTCGAAGAGCAGATGAATTTAAAGGAAACTGGCATTTCCATTCAGATGCATTTATTTGCCTTACGCGTTTCATAACACTCAGCTTCTTGATCACATGGAGCCTGTGACCAAGGAGCTGTGCTCTGCAACGCGTAAGGCAATGAAATGCATCTGAATGAAAATGCCAGTTTCCTTTTATTAAAAGAATCATTGGAATTCATCTGCTTTTCGAGGGTGTCTTTAACTGGGGATGTATTGTTGAAAGATTTATGACCGGCAGACTGCACCACCCCTCAAGGTCAAGGTTAGGGAGCCACGAGGACATGGAACAACTCCGAGTCTTCCTTAGTGGAAAAGCAGAAAAGAAAAAATAAACTGAACATTTTCATCTCGGAGGCCCACTGGAGGGCTTTTAAATTAAAAGAACATTTTGCTACAGCACAGAAACCTACTAAAGGTAAAGGAATTATGAAAGTGCACTACTGATCCCAGCATGCAACACTTAGTTGAACTCACCTGTGAGCCCCACTGAGGGCTAATTAAATGGACATGCAGAGGGGGAGTGCCTTTTCACCATTTCTGTGCAGTATCATGGAGCCTGTGACCAAGGAGCTGTGCTCTGAAACGCGTAAGGCAATGAAATGCATCTGAATGAAAATGCCAGTTTCCTTTTATTAAAAGAATCATTGGAATTCATCTGCTTTTCGAGTGCGTCTTCAACTGGGGATGTTTTGTTGAAGGATAATGGCAAAATTACACGAGTGATTAGCGCTGCATGTTTCTATAGCAGTATGTTGAGGGTGACCTGATCCATTAAAGAAGCCATATTTTCACAGCCTTGTGTCCGTGCCTACTTCGTTAGTTGGGTCTGAGGAAGCAGGATTGGTTGTCCATTCAATTCATCGTTAGCGGTTTCAAACGCTGTTTACGGAACACTGGTCGTTTGTGGCTCTCCCTGTGACCGCAGGAAAATGGAGGAGTACGGAAGTGCTGAGGGTGAGCCCCCAGAGGAGTAACCAGGAAGAGGAACAGGGATGACAGCGTGGGGAGTTTATGATCCTGGAGCGGGCGGTTTTTCAACTGCCAGCACAGGGTCAGCATTTCCCCTGCTAGAAATGCCTTGCCTGAAAGACTGGTGCCCTCTGGTGACCGGGCACCGCGGATGCCGACGCAGAAGCGGTGAGGACTGTTGGGCATATTCGTGTCTTTTTAATTTACCGGTCCCCCTCGACCCTGACTATGTGCCTGATTGAATCATGACCGGCGCTGCTGGCACATTATTGACATTGAGACCCTAATCTTTAGGATATGATATTGTATTGCTCGTCATATCGATGTTTTGCCTTTGGACCCCGTAGCATTTTGCTGATAACCCTGACTCTCTCATGAACATTTTTGCCTATGAACCGCTACTCCACATGTTATGGCCCAGATGCATCATGGGAGTGATAGTCCCAAATATAACACAGGCACGCGCTGCGAGAAGTGATATTTCTGGCATTCAACTATGATTCAACCTCTGTCCAGTCCTGGTGGCACGTTTACATTTGTCCTGTCTTCGGGTGGTTTATGGCAGTTCTTAATATCTTCAGCCAGCAATTATGGTCACTTTCTGGAGAGTTGAGGACGGTGTTCAACTACTGGGGATTCTTCTCACGATCTGGGCTAAACAACATTAACGGTTGGGTCTGAACAATTTTATGACTTGCTGCAGCGTCTTTTTGTTTTTAACTACGATTACACACTGAGTGTTGAAGATAATGGCAAAATTACACGAGTGATTAGCGCTGCATGTTTCTATAGCAGTATGTTTCCTTTGAGGAGGATGTTAGACATTTTTTAATGTGCATTTGTTTGTACCTGTGCTTTTAGTACCAAGGTGAAACCACATTGTATGATTTCAGCATTTTGCATATCATATACATATAGATGTCGTGTTTACCTGCTATGATAGCTGTGAAATTAGCATATTGTGCACATTTATGTAAATGTATGCATTTTATCTGAAAAGTATTTTTTCAGTGTTTATTATTGCCTCAAGAGGGAAATACTATTTATATTCACTGCAAGAGGGCGCTATTCATATTGATAAAGCCTGCTGCGCAGGCGAAACGCGTCTCTCGTGTCTTCGGGTTGAGGGTGACCTGATCCATTAAAGAAGCCATATTTTCAGAGCCTTGTGTCCGTGCCTACTTCGTTGGTTGGGTCTGAGGAAGCAGGATTGGTTGTCCATACATATATATATATATATATATATATATATATATATATATATATATATATATATATATTCACTGAAAAAACCATAGGTTTCAGGGACTTTATTGTTAGGTGGACATTTCACTCATACAAAACCATAGAAATTCCACTGTTATAGTTAGTTCAGTTAATTATAACTTGCGCCCCCGCAATGCACTGCTCATGATGTCAGATATTACATCATTCATGGCATGGTCAGTGACATCACTGATGACATCACTGATGACATCTCAAATGACATCACTGATGACATCACTGATGACATCATCCAGTGACTGTATGTTTCTGTAAAGTTTAAATATGTTTTATATATATGGCAAGGTGTATTGAAGAATGAGTGGGTGTATTAGTGTCTGGAAGGAGGATTTAGGAGGTATGCAACTGATTGTATATGTGACTGATTAAGCGTGTCTTACTGAATGCATGGGTTAGTGACTAAACTGTGTGAATGTCTGTATCAGTCTGTCTGTTGTTGTGTAAGCTGCTACATGGCTTGGTCAGTAGCTACATTAGTGTCTATATGGGTTATTTATTGTTTGGTTGAGTATTTGTATGGGGGACTGAGTGTGTGTGTGGGTGGGTTGGAGGTGTGTGACTGTGCATAGATGTGTGAGTGATTGATTCACTGGGTGTATGGGTTCAAGAGTGCATGTGGAAACAGCTGTATGGGTGGGTGAGTGTGTGTATTGGTGTGTTGGTGAGTGAATGGATGTCTCAGTGGTACATATGTGAGTAACTACATATGTAAAAGGTAGTATATGTGAGTGATGGTGTATATAAATAACTATATGTGAGACTGAGTGATTGTGAGAGTGGCATGTATGGATGAGTCTGTACTTGTTTCAGTGATTACATAAGAGAGTAACTATGCGTTACTGTCTGTATGAATTAGTGAGGTGGTGTGTGTATAACTGTTTAGGTGAGTAAATGGGAGTGTGATTGATTCTTTGCATGACTGACTAGGTGTGTGAGTGTCTGAATAGGTGTATGAGTGCATATGATAGTGTTGTATTGATAAGTGACTGCATGTATAAGTGATTGTATAGGTGAATGAGTGGATGTGTGTGCAGACCTAGGAATCGGTGAGTGAGTATGTAGTAACTGGTATTGGTATGTGGATGGTTTAGAAAATTGTAGTGTGTATTTTACAGTGGGTGTATTAAAGGTTATATTAGGGTGTGATGAGGTGCATCAGATTATCACGTGGATGATGTCATCAGTGATGTCATCAGTGATATCATTTGAGATGTCATCAGTGATGTCACTGACCATGCCATGAATGATGTAATATGTGACGTCATGAGCAGTGAATTGCGGGGCGCGAGTTATAGTTAACTGAACTAACTATAACGGTGGAATTTCTGTAGTTTTGTATGAGTGAAATGTCCACCTAACTATAACGTCCCTGAAACCTATGGTTTTTTCAGTGAATTTCAAAGGTTTTTTAAATGCTAATTTCTAACTATAATGTCCCTGAAACCTATGGTTTTTTCAGTGAATTTCTAAGGTTTTTTAAATGCTTATTTCTAACTATAACGTGCCTGAAACCTATGGTTTTTTCAGTGAATTTCAAACGTTTTTTAAATGCTAATTTGTAATTAAAATGTTCATTAAACCTATGGTTTTTTCAGTGATTTTAAATTATCTTTCCATTCTCAAGCTAGTGAAAACAACCGATATCGCCAGTTTTCCAACAATAGCTTCTGCAAAAAAAATTGCCACAAATGAGAACGACAACTAACGCTAAAAATATGGAGAGTTGGCGTTCCCGTACAAAAATAACACGAAAACACCACTTTCCGATATTTTCAACGAGCAGCCAAATCTGGGGTGCGATCCAAAAACAGGCGATAAGCTGCGTTAGCAGTAAGAATTTAACATCTGCCCTTACTGATGTAAAGCAGGACGACTACCTACAGTGTCAAAGGGAGCCCAGCCCATAACCACATCTAAAGACCAACACATGTCATAGAGCCACTGACCATGCAGCTCCGACACCCAAGAAGGCCACAACACCCACTGCCATCACCCTCAGGACCTCCCCCCGGACCACCCCCCTGCCTACTACCACCGAGGCAGCGCAGAACAGGACAGCGGACCCTCCAAAAACAGCATGGTCCCTCAGCCACACAATAGCTGAATGTTGGGAGATGTGGCAACGAAGTATGTGTGAAGGACGCAAGTCACCCATCAATAAAAATGCACACAATACCAAGTGTAGCGGTGATGTGGTGGACAGACCTCACTATGCAGAGCACAAACCTCTCCATGTGGACATATACTGCTGGTGCTTGTAGTGTTGTGGACAATAGACGCAACCATGTTTCCTCAGGCAGTGGGGAAGATCTCGGTCATGTAGCTGTGTTATCCCCCCTTGGAAGCGGAAGCGGAGTGGGCTGGTCCAACGTACCCCACTCCAGCATAGGAGTATGAATAAATAGGCTGGGGCTCTCGGCGTGGTTCACTTGTGGGAAGGCCAAAGCATCTGCCAGGGCGACAGCCCTCACCCTGCCACGAGGCCTCCGCCGTGACCGCCGGCCTCCTTGACACAGGCCCCCTGCGAACCCAGCAGCAGAGCACCACAGACTTATGTCTGTACAGACTACTGCCTTATATCTACACTGCCGACAGCAGGGCTCACAATTCAGATCGAGTCCCGATTGCAGATGACGCAGTCCAGTAGACAAGAGACATTGCTCCCAGTGCGGCCCGCCCGGACCACGCATCACCGCAGGCTGCGCACACGCTGAGTGCTTCAGGTGCCAATAACTCAGTGCACCACAAGTCAATGCCACGTGGACTTTAATAAGACAGAATTCATTAGGCAAAAGACATTGCTACCAGTGCGGCCCGCCCGGACCACGGCATCATCACAGGCTCCACACACGCTGGTTGCTTCAGGTGACACTAACTGTACAGCTCAACTCAACGCCACGTGGCTGTGGGCCCTTGCTGACCGCTGCCTCCGGCCTACACTGCAGTCATCAGGGCTCACATTTAAAATTGACTCTTGATTCATTAATTGCAGAGTCCAGTAGGCAACTAAGTATTACGTCCCTAAAACGTACATAATATCCTTTTAGTATCCTTGCTTCAAGAACTGGTTTTATATCAGTTATAGCTTTAGTACAATGACCAAATTCGTCTTGCAAGTCCAAAGGAACACTGAATGGTAGTCTACACTGCGGACAGCAGAGCTCACAATTAGAATCGAGCTTTGATTTATTAATTGCAGACAGAATTGTACTCTATGTCCTCGAATTTTGTCAAGAGGAAGTGACAAAAAGCATTCCTTGATGTCTGTGCTGACTACTGCCTTCGATCTACACTGCGGTGAGCAGGGCTCACAATTCAGATCGAGTCGCGATTGCAGATGATGCAGTCCAGTAGGCAAGAGACATTGCATCATCGCTGCTGCGCACATGCTGAGTGCCACACCTACCACTAACTCTATGCAGCTCAAGTGAACGCCACGTGGCTGTGGACTCTTCCTGACCACTGCCTCCAGCCTACACTGTGGTCAGCAGGGCTCACAATTTAGATCGAGTCGCGATTGCAGATGACGCAGTCCAGTAGGCAAGAGACATTGCATCATCGCTGGCTGCGCACACACTGAGCGCCACACCTACCACTAACTGTATGCAGCTCAAGTCAACGCCACGTGGCTGTAGGCCCTTCCTGACCGTTGCCTCCCGCCTACACTGTGCTCAGCAGGGCTCACAATTCAAATTCAGTCTTCATTCATTAATTTCAGAGTCCAGTAGGCAACTAACTATAACGTCCCTGAAACCTACATATTTCGCCAGTGTATTCCATAAATGTTTCATCTTTTGTTCCATACACCTTCGCTGCGGTTAGCATAGCTCACAATTTAAATTGAGACATGATTTATTTATTGCAGACAGAATTGTACTCTATATCCTCGAATTTTGTAAACAGGAAGTGACTAAAAGCATTCTTCGATGTCTGTGCTGACTGCTGCCTTCGATCTACACTGCGGATAGCAGGGCTAACAATTCACATCGAGTCGCGATTGCAGATGACTCAGTCCAGTAGGCAACAGACATTGCTCCCAGTGCGGCTCGCCCGCACCACGCATCATCGCTGGCTGCGCACACGCTGAATGTTTCTGATGCCCCTAACTTAGTGCAGCACAACTCATGGACCCTTTATGATACAATGTTTTGTGTATAATTTCACATCTGCTGCCCCTACCTCAGTGTCCCACAAGTCATGGACCCTTTACGATACAATCTTGTGTGTATTATTTCATATCTGTTGCCCCTACCTTAGTGCAGCACAAATCATTGACCCTTTATAATTGAATCTGTGTGTCTGATCCAATGATTACTGTTGTACTTGTTGCTAGCACCAACCATTCCCGGAGGGCTGGCTTACACTCACTCCACACGCATCCAGCACAGACGTCACTGGACATGTGACCCTGGTAATAAAAATGAGTCGAGCGCACGGCCGGTACCCAGTTCCACTATCTATCTGTGTCCGTGTGTTCATTATGTATGCAAGATGCCGCCCCTGAGCCCTACCACATTACATTGTGCTGTGGACAGCGTATGCAACCATATTACCTCTGGCAGTGGAGAAAACTTCGGTTATGTAACTTTCTCTCGGTCATTGTACAAGTACGTACGTAGAGACTGGATCATTAGAGTACTGCAAGGAGAGTGTATAGTGAATTTATAAGTGCTTGGGGATTGGCGGAGTAATTGTATAAGTACATATGTTGGCGCAGCCTAACCCCGAACACAAGCTTGGCTCTAATTGGCTGCCCTCCATGTGCCAAAAAATGAAACTTAAACTTTCCATGGCCCTGTATTGCTACAGCTGCAACACTCCACTGAATGTGCAATAAACATTCATATCCACACAGATGTGTCATGTCTACCATCTTTCATGTGTGGAACTATGGATCAATGTAGGGTCAGTGATTCCCCGTACCTGCCATGTTGGCCATGTTGTGGGACTTGGCTCATAGAGTGACACATTGGCGCTTGCGACCAGGGTGACGTCAGCACTACAACAGGGACACCCACATTAGTTGATTCCTCATACAGCCCAGGACGGAGCCACACCCATAGCTCTGGAGTCATTTTTCACAGCCTCACGCAGGACTAGCATACGCCAGGCCAGCCCACTCCGCTTACGCTTTCAGGGAAGGACAACAATGCTACATGGCCCAGATTTTCATTGCAGTGATCTACTGGTCACACCCTAGTTGTCAATACGCCACAGCCACTCCCTCACGGGTAGTATACACCCACACCACACCCATCCAGCACAGGTGTCACAGGACACGTGACCCTGCCAATAAAAAAGACCGGGCGCACGTGCTCGACGCCATTTCAGAGTTGCTCGCACCGGATACACTGCAGCCGGCACAGGCACACCGGCATGGGACGGTGACTTTCGGTCCACTGAGGTACGGGTACCGTAACTGCTGAGCGGGTGTGCAGCCTGCGGTGATGGCCGCCCCGGCGGTCAGGACAGCTCAGGTTTTGTGTGCCCTGCTGGACCGCAGTGTAGGCCTGAGCCATCAGACAGCGCAGGCCTACCGCCACGTGGAGTCGCCTCGCTGGTCACAGAGTTAGTGGCACCGCAAGGACTGAGCGGGTGTGCAGCCTGCGATGAAAAGCCCAGTGCACTGGTATGTCCTCTGCCATGGTGAAATCAAGACCCAGCATCAAATGTGAGACCTGGTGGCCTGCATGACATGCAGGGTGCGGTGTCAGCGGGCCCAGGGCTTGGGGCTTGCAGCGGCACGTGGTAGGCCCTCTTTTCTACACGCAGGTTGCGAAAGGTGAGCAGAGTGGCTTGTTAGCGCAGCGGCGGGCAGTCACCTCTGGGCAGTGGGAGTGGTTGGGTTGCAGCAGCCTGGGTGCGCAGCGGTGGACAGTCACCTTTGGGCAGTGGGAGTGGATGGGGTGCAGCAGCCTGGGTGCGCAGCAGCGGGCAGACAACTCTGGGCAGGGGAAGTGGATGGGGTGCAGCAGCCTGGGTGCGCAGCGGCGAGCAGACACCTCTGGGCAGTAGAAGTGGATGGGGTGCAGCAGCCTGGATACACAAAGGCGGGACAGAGAATTAGGCGTGTGCAGTTGTATGTACTCTGCAATTACTGATTCCATACTACGTTTCAGATGAGTAAGCTTGAGGGCTCCACTATGTCCCGGCACGTGGTTGGAGACACACCGGTGACGGAAAGGTGAGCTGTGAGGGTTTTGTCCACAGTGTCGGCACTCACTGTCCCTCTCCATCTCTTCCTTTCTCTCCCTCACTGTTAGACTTGGCATCTTTTGGCGTGTTTCCCCTGACTCTTTGCTTTCTGACCTCCTGTTTTTGACTCTGTTTTTGCTGGTGTAATGATTCTGCGCACTTTCCTCAATACTGTCCAGTGAGAAAGTGCAAGTGCTCCTGTAGAAAATGTGTTATGGATTGGTGTTTCCATTATTGGCCTATTTGATTTATGTGTCAGTCCCTAGTAAAGTGCACTGCAAGTGCCAGGGCCTATAAATCAAATGCTGTTGGTGGGCTGCTGCACTGGATTGTGCCACCCACGCAAACAGCCCGTAAAGTGGAACTCTGGCCTGCCATTGCAGAGCCTGTGTGCAGCCTGGGGCTGCCATGTCGACTTGGCAAGTGCACATACTTGCCAGTCCCTAAACCTTCCCTTTTCTACATGTTAGTCACCCCTAAGGTAGGCCCAAGGTACCCCTGTGGGCAGGGTGCATTGTATGTGAAAGGTAGGACATGCCCTGGTGTGTGTGGCATGTCCTGGTAGTGAAATACAGCCTACTTCGTTTTTCACTATTGCAAGGCTACCTGTTCCCCATAGGCCAGAATGGGCAGTTTTGATTATTCCATCCTATGATCCTAACTGACCCAGGGAACATGGTAGAAATTCGAGTTTAGTATGCCTGAACTCAGAATGATAAAATGCATCTTTTAGTGAAGTTGGTTTTAACATTCTGTGTTTGAAAATACCACTTTTAGAAAGTAGGTATTTTCTTGTCTAACCATCCAAGCCTGCCTCTGCTAGGTTGTGTATTCCTTGTCTGGAGTGTGAGTGACAGGGGCTGGGGGATTCCAGGAGACAGGGTGAGTCAGCACAGGGCTGAATAGCAAGATCTACATGTAGATGGGTGGGAGGAGTTGCACCTGGGACCTGAATAGGGCTGTGCCTTCCCTCCACAATGCTGGCTCCACCAACTGTGGTGCGTCTGATGTCCCTGGCCTACACTGCAAAAGGAAAGAAGGAGTCTTGTCAACAAAGTGCTCCAGGACTGACCAGAACTGGTTTGGACAAGGCAAAGGCCTCTCTGCCTTCAGAGAACAAAGAGAAAGTGAGGATAAAAAGGGGGACCCAAACCCCAGAACTTTAGAACTCTTTTGGACCAAGAAGACTGCCAAGAAGAAGAGCTGGAGAAGCTGTGAGGAGGAACTACCACTTTGCTGTGTGCTTTGCTGTGTTGGTCTGCAGTGGCTGCTTCTGTCTTGGGCAGTGAAAGGACTGGACTGAACTTTCTGCAATCTACTTTGTGAGTTTCTCCAAGGGCTAGAGGTAGAGCTTGCCCCCTGTTCAAGAAGTCTCAGGAACAGCAAAGGCTTCAAGCCCGACGCCGTCTATGACGCCGCTGCCGACTCCGTGTCCTGAAGGCACCGCAGAGGGTACCGCCGCACTGCGACCCTGGTCTCACCGACGCCGCCTGCTGACGCCGCCACTGAGCCGCTGCTCGCACCGCGACCTGTGGGCACCGCACTCCGCACTGCCTCGATTCATGACGACGCCTTGGTATCCCCTATGACACCACTCCATGCCGGACTCGATGCCGCCGCTTGTACTGTGGTTCGAGGGCAACGCTCGTACAGTTACACGATGCACCGCCCTCATCCCCCACCGCAGCCTTGGCCTATTCTACGCCGGTGCCATCGACTCCAGTTCGTCAGCTGATGACAGCGCTTCGGCAACGACGACGCCGCTGCTGCACCGTGACCTGCCAGCACCATGACGAGCACCGCCTTCACCTCACACCGCGACCCTGGTCTCACCGAAGACGCCACCTGATGCCGCCACCGAGCCGCTGCTCGCACCGCGACCTGAGGGTACCACACGCCGCACCGCTGCACTTCGCACCGCAGCACTCGACGCCTGCCGACGCCAGCGCTCCTGACTTCAACAAAGAGGAGTTCGATCTGCAACGTGTGTGACTTTGAGGGCCCCGAAGGCGCCTGCACCGACCTCTGGAACCGACGCCTGCGGGCGCCGTGTTTTCGGAAGCTCACCGCGAGGCCATCGACGCCCTGCATTTCTGAAAGGTACTGTTTGCTGGTCTTACCGACACCGTAGCTGACCCGCGACGCCGCGGTCAGCCAGAACTGTTTGGATTTGTTTGTTCACGAGGCCATGATAGCCCCGGACGGAGCTATCGACATCAAGGAACTGTTTTTAAGGATACTGTGATAACTGAAGATTTTTAAAGTACTGTACTGTGGATTTTTTTCGTATTGGTCTTGTTTCAAGTATATAAAAATATTGGATATTTTTCTAAACTGGTGTGGTGTCCTTTTGTAGTGCTTACACTGTATTACTGTGGTTTATGTGCAAATGCTTTACACACTGCCTCTAAGATAAGCCTGACTGCTCGTGCCAAGCTACCAAGGGGGTGAGCAGAGGTTATTTTAGGAGTGTAACTCCCTTATCCTGACTAGGAAGAAGGGTCCCCACTTGGACAAAGGTGCAAGCCCTTGCCAACTAGAGACCCCCATTTCTAACACTCACACTCTTTCTCTCTCCCTTCCTCTCTCACTCTGTCTTCCTCTCTTTCACACTGTTTTTTTCTTTCTTTCTCTCTCTCTACCTCTCTCTCTCTTTCTCTCTCTCTCACTCTTCCTCGGTTTGTCTCTTCCTCTTTCTCACACTGTTCTCTTTCTCTCTCTCTTCTTCTCTCTCACTGTTTCTCTCTCTCTTTCTCTTTTGATGGACGTATGACGCACAATCTTATCTTGCTTTATGTCTAGCAGGCTGTGATTCGCAGATTGACGACCCCCCCCGAAACGGAACTCCCGCCACGAGGCGATGACTTCAGTTCCACTGAGTTAGTGCCACCAGAGCTGAGCACGTGTGCAGCCTGCGATGATGCGTGGCCATCCTGCAATCAACACCCACTCTGAATTGTGAGCTTGGCTTGACCGCGTGTTTCCGCAGCAGCAAGCAGTCACCTCTGGGCGGTGGGAGTGGATAGTGTGCAGCACCCTGGGTGCACAAGAGCGGGAAGACACCTCCGAGCAGTGGAAGTGGATGGGGTGCAGCAGCCTGGGTGCACAGGAGCGGGCAGACACCTCTAGGCAGCGGGAGTGGATGGGATGCAGCACTCTGGGTGCACAGGAACAGACAGTCACCTCCGGGCAGTGGGACTGGATGGAATGCACCAGCCTGGGTGCACAGCAGCGGGCAGACACCTCTGGGCAGTGGGAGTGGATGGGATACAGCAGCCTAGGTGCGCAGAGGCGGGCAGACACCTCTGGGCGGCGGGAGTCGATGGGGTGCAGCAGCCTGGGTGTGCAGGGGCGAAACAGAGAATTAGGCGTGTGCAGTTGTGTGTACTCTGCCATTACTGATTCTATACTATGTTTCAGATGACTAAAATTGAAGACTCCACTATGTCCCGGCACGTGGTTGGAGACACACCGGTGGCAGAAAGGTGAGCTGTAAGGATTTTCTCCACAGTGTCAACACTCACTCTCCCTCTCTTTCTTTCTGTCACTCACACTCTTTCTCTCTCTCTCACTCTTGTATCTCTTCCTTTCTCTCTCTCACACTCTTTCTCTCTTTCTATGTCTCTTCCTCTCTCTCTCATTCTTTCTTTCTCTCTCTTCCTCTCTGTCTCACTCTTTCTCTCTCTCTCTACCTCTCTCTCACACTGTTTCTCTCTTTCTCTCTCACTTCCTTGTATCTCACTCTTTCTCTCTTTCTCTATCTCTTCCTCTCTCTCACTTTTTCTCTCTTTCTCTATCTTCCTCTCTGTCTCACTCTTTCTTTCTCTGTCTCTTCCTCTCTCTCATTCTTTCTCTCTTTCTCTCTCTCTCTCCTTTCATGGACGCATGACGCACAATCTTATCTTTCTTTTTGTCTTGCAGGATGTGATTCACAAATTGTCGAGGGATGACACGCCATACCTGTACTACTTTTATTTTGCTGTTTTGTTTAAATAAAATGTTTTATATCTAAAACCATAAATGACTGAGATTCTTATTTGTCCAACCTCACATGCATCTTCTTTACTATAATTGTGCGACATCAGCCAATTTGTTACGTTCCAGATTTCCTAACGTTGCTGTCACATTTGTTTGTGTGGGGGGGAGGTGAGGGGGGATGGCGGACAAGGGGCTGGTGGCGGGGGGTGTCAGAGCAGTGTTGGGTGTCCGAGCTGCATGATCGTTGGCTCCATTGCATCTACTCTACATCTCATTAGCAATATTTGCCGGACTCCTCCGTGACGATGCTTTCGCTGGTAAACTGGTGATATGGGTTTGCTCCAGCTTATGAATGGTGTGTTAAATTATCACCATTTTGGTTGCGATAAAGTGCCGTTAACTCGGCGATATGTCCTTGAGAATATACCCCTCGGTGTTTGAAAGACTTAAGAAGTACTCGAGTGCCGCGCTGAGAGCCGCGCACCCATCATCATCAGTTTGCTATGACAGGGCGGGAGAGAGCGAGGGAGAGAGACGGAGTGAGATAGCACAAGCAGCGCAAGGCTGCACGGGCACCTGGCTCCACATACCAACATGTGTGTGTGCATCGCCATCCGTGCACAGGCAATTCCCCCACAATGCAGCCCACACACATATCAATCACAGAACATCAGCAATGAAGGCAATGTGGTACAAAACTCCCCTCATACGGGTTCTGTGTCTGGTGTGTGTGGCGGGGTGATGGCTGCATGGCTGTGTGCCCCTGACACATCAGACTGCGTAGGTGATGGGGCTGCATCAGATGTCGTCCAGCACCTATGCAAAAACAATGTCTGGCTCACAGAGGCGGAGCTTGCCAAAGGGATACACACCCGTTGCACATGCAACAGTCAGTTCTACCCTGTGTTGGGACGAGGCTCATTGTGGCACACGAGTGGACAATCTTTACAACACACCTCCCAGTTAGACACCAGTGGAGTGGCATAGGCTTTATTGGCATGTGCGTGTGAGTATGGACGAGGCAACGGCCACAACAGGCACGGACATGCTTACATGCTTACACGCAGCATGGGTACATGTCGAGGGGCAGATGATGTTGGGCCTGAAATGGACAAGATTTATCACATATGGCAATGCTCACAGCCCACCTTGCCTTGCTCCTCAACTACTTAGATTTCCTAAGAACACCCAAATGCAAAGCCTCGCAGTACCACACCAGCCTTGACTGACATTGAAATCTACCTCTCAGTGTAAAAAATTAGACCACAAAGTGTGCACATAACATTTCTTCTTTTTTGTGTGGAGGATATGCCACAGCTCTGAGCAATGATTTGAATGTGTGTACCACGTTGTGGGACATGGGTTGCTGTTTTCGTGGGTGTCAACACCATCCCATGCGGGGGTACCACAGGCAGGGGCTTCTATGTGTGGGCTGTGGATAAGTCGGATGGTTTATTTGGCGTCTGCACAGTGCCTCATGTGAGGGGGCACGACTCACTGTACGTGGGGTCTGCATGGTGCTCTGCCTCCGGGGTGCAGCAATTGTCTGCTCTGCCGACAGTGATCAGGTGTGAGGGTCCGACAGGTTCACATGTCATGCTACAAGTTCCCAAACGATGCTGTGTTGCTCGGACCATGGACCTGCATCGCCTTGGACAGGTGTGTGTGCACACGTGTTATTCCATGCACATGCATCCAGAGCTCTACTGAAGGGAGACGTGTCCTCTGTTTTGGTGGGATATGTGAGCAATCCCCACTGTGCAACAAGTTGTTGGACCATGTGCTGTGGGTGGCAATAGGATGTGGCTGCAGGTACATAGTTACTCGTCCATGAATGCCCGTGCAGCTTCATGTGCAATGTGTTCCAATAGTACATCGTTGTTGTGTTCAAGGAACACCAGGGTGAGCCAATCCATTAGGTGTTCAGGGCAGGTGTGCTCAGCCCACGCCATCTCACCGATCCGCAACACAGCCCAAAAGGGGAGCGCCTCGATGTGGTCACTGCACATGAGAAATTGTGCCATCTCCCATGCACAACTACCAATACATACGCAGTATGTCAATGCATCCCATGCACTGCTGTCTCGGTTACACTCCTGTTCGTTATCCAACAGGGGGCGCAAACACAAGTCATAGTCCAATTCATCAACAGTTGTGTTGGATAGGCAGACATCCATGGGACACTCCAATGTAGATGTTCGGCAGTGGAACCAGGGCTGGATGCAGGTGACGTGGGCAATGCGGAAGCTGAGCCTGTAACTGATCCACATTCCATCTCTGTTAAGTTAATAACACATGAATTTTGTCATAAGATTGAAAAATCTAGGAAGAATGTCAACAAAGCTGTGTCTGCATACCTCAGAGACCATAGAATGGGGTCGATTTACAACAACATACGGTTTGATATTGCTGATATCTACAGAAGTGATGGAGTACACTTCACAGATGAGGGAAACTGAATTTTCCTGATTAACCTGAAGCTGTCCATTCGCACTTACATGTAGCTCCAACTAATAAACAGAAGGGCTTTTTTTATAGCCACCTTATATCCCCAATTTCGGCTCGCAGAGTGTCAGCTGCGATTCGGCTAGCAGGGGGACACCTGCGGGCCGTCGGGCAGGCTTGCAGAGGAAGGTCTGCGGCCCGTGGGCTCAGCTTGCAGAGGGAGACCTACGAGCCGTTGGCTCGCAAAAGCACAGCACCGTTCCGGCTCGCAGAGGGAGAGCTGTGGCCTGACTAGCAGAGGGAGACCAACGTGCCAACAGGCCTGCTAGCAGACACACAGCTATCAGTTAATGGGCTAGCTCACAGAGATACAGCTGCGAGCCCTTCGTGCTGCAACCCGACGGGCTAACTCGCAGAGGGAGAGTAACGGGCCGACGGGCCTGCTAGCACAGACACAGCTACGAGCTAACGAGGTGGCTCACAGAGGTAGAGCTGCGGGCCCCACGGCTCGCAGACACAGAGCTGTGAGCCGACGTACTGGCTTCTAAAGGCATAGCCGCAAGCTGATGATGTGGGGAGAGGGAGCGTAAAAGGAGTATCTCGCACAGACAGACCTGCGGGATATTTTCAGTATTGCCTCACAGAGGTAGAATTACAGATCCGATGCCTTTTAGAGGGAGAGATGCGAGCTGACGGACTGAGTCACAAAATGGCTCGCAGCTCGCAGTCGCAGAGCTGTGAGCCGACGGACTGGCTTCTAAAGGCATAACCGCGAGCTGGTGATGTGGAGAGAGGGACCATGAAAGGGGTATCTCGTACAGACAGAGCTGCGGTATATTTTTAGTGTTGCCTCGCAGAGGTAGAACTACGGACCTGATGCCTTGTAGAGGGATGGGGTCCCCAGGGCCAGGAGTGGCCTGGAAGAGGGGGCCACGTGGCCCCCTCCCAAATAAAATAAATTTTTTTAAATGAGGCACAGCCCCGGGGGATGGGGTCCCCGGGGCTAATAGAGGCCTCAGGAGGGGGCCACACAGCCCCCTCCTTACAAAATAAAAATTAAAAAAATTAAAAAGGAAAGGCCGGCCCCAGGGGATGAGGTCCCCGGGGTCATAAATGGCCTAAGGAGGGGGGCCACGCGGCCCCCCTCCAAATATATATAAAAAAAAATACTGGCCATGCCCCGGGGGATGGGGTCCCCGGGGCCGAAAATGGCCTTGGGAGGGGGGCCATGCGGCCCCCCTCCCAAAAATAATTTAAAAAAAGGATGGCCATGCCCCGGGGGATGGGGTCCCCGGGGCCGAAATTGGCCTCGGGAGGTGGGCCGCGTGGCCCCCTTCCCGTTTTTTTTTATAAAGAAAAAAAAGAGCAGGCTCTGGGGGATGGGGTCCCATGTAACAGAAGGGGGGGCCACACAGCCCCCCTTGTAAAATAAAAAAAACAAATAAAAAAAAGCCGACATTGCGGTTAGGCCCCACCCCCTCCCTGCAGCACTCAGCAAACGCGCCCCCTGGCACGTTGTAAGTTGGGGAATTAATTCCCCTTGAATACTGAGGGTCCCTGGGGGCCAACTAGCCCACCAGGTACCTCCAGTATGCACCAGGGAGCTGCGTTGCAGAGAGATGTTCAGAGGCCACGCCCCTTTTTACACCTCTCTGCAACGCTGCTCTGTGGCGCTTACTGGAGGTACCTGGTGGGCTAGTTGGCCCTCAGGGACCCTCAGGACTCAAGGGGACTTAATCCCCCAATTTACAATGCACCAGGGGGTGCGTTTGCACAGTGGTGTAGGGAGGGGGCGTGGCCTGATGTGACAAGTGTGCAAACACGCCCTGTGGCGCGTTGTAAGTTGGGGAATGAAGTCCCCTTGAATCCTGAGGGTCCCTGGGGGCCAACTAGCCCACCAGGTACGTCCAGTAAGCACCACAGAGTTGCGTTACAGAGAGGTGTAAAAAGGGGCGTGGCCTCGGACCACCTCTCTGCAACGCAGCTCTGTGGCGCTTACTGGAGGTACCTGGTGGGCTAGTTGGCCCCCGGGGACCCTCAGGATTCAAGGGGAATTAATCCCCCAACTTAAAACCTGCCAGGGGGCGTGTTTGCACAGTCGTGAAGGGAGGGGGTGTGGCCTGATGTGACATGTGTATACTTATGCAATCACTCTGCCAAAACCCATGCACTTATAAATTCACCATGCACTCTCCTTGCAGTACTCTAATCATCCAGTCACTACCCATGCACTAACACATGCACTGCTACAATACCCTGAGCAGTACCCATGCAGTCCAGCCATTGCCCTGTCACTACCCCTGCACTCCTCCAATCACCCAGCGCACACCATGTACTTATCCAATCACTCCGCCAAAACCCAGGCACTTATAAATTCACCATGCACTGTCCTTGCAGTACTCTAATCATCCAGTCACTACTCATGTACTCATGCAATGACCCAGGCACTAACTCATGGCAAATACAGAGGAGGTCATGCTCATTACAGGGGTACCCCAACGCATAGTGTTCCCTAGTGTATGTAGGTGTTTTCACTGTATTCTAAGTGTCTTTTAGCATAGCACTGGCTCCGGTCCTGCTTATTCAGAGTCAGTTACCACCAGTACCCGTCAGTAAAAAGTTGGGGGCACAGGAGGACTTTCTGCTCCTCTGTTGGTTCTTTCTGCACATCTCTTGCTTCTTCCTGCACTTTTCTTCGTCTTTCTGGACTTCTGTTGCCTCTTTCTGCATTTGTTTTGCTTCTTTCTGTGCTTTTCTTCCTCTTTCTTCACATGCCCTAACTTTGTAGGCATAGTTAGAAATTAGCATTTAAAAAACCATTGAAATTCACTGAAAAAACCATAGGTTTCAGGCACGTTATAGTTAGAAATTAGCATTTAAAAAACCATTGAAATTAGTTGGACATTTCACTCGTACAAAACCATAGAAATTCCCCCGTTATAGTTAGTTCAGCTAAGTATAACTTGCGCCCCCGCAATGCACTGCTGATGACGTCACATATTACATCATTCATGACATGGTCAGTGACATCACTGATGACATCACTGATGACATATCAAATGACATCACTGATGACATCACTGATGACATCATCCACGTCAAAATCTGATGCACCTCCTCACACTCTAATATAACCTTTGATACACCCACTGTAAAATACAGACTACCATTTTCGAAACCATCGACACACCAATACCAGTTACTACATACGCACTCACTGATTCCTATGTCTACACACACATCCACTCATTCACCCATACAATCACTCATACATACAGTCACTCATCAATACAACACTATCATATGCACTCATACACCTATACAGACACTCACACACCGCCACTCATCCATGGAGTTTTTCACACACCTAGTCAGTCATGCAAAGAATCAATCACACTCCCATTTACTCACCTATACAGTTATACACACACCACCTCACTTATTCAAACATATACTAACACATACTTACTCTCTTATACAATCACTGATACAAGTACTCACTCATGCATACAGCCACTCTCACAATCAATGACTCTCACGTATAGTCATTTATATACTCCAACTCTCACATATACTGCCTTTTACATATGTAGTTACTTGGACATGTACCACTGAGACATCCAATCTCTCACCATCACACTCATACACACACTCACCTGCCCATACAGCTGTTTTCACAGGCACTCTTGAACCCATACACCCAGTGAATCAACCACTCACACATCTTATGCACAGAGTCACACACCTCCCACCCACCCACACACACACTCAGTCTCCCATACAAATACTCAGGCAACCAATCAATAACCCATATAGACACTCATGTAGCTACTGACCAACACATGTAGCAGCTTACACAACAGACAGACTGATACAGACTTTCACACAGTTTAGTCACTAACCCATGCATTCAGTAAGACACATTCAATCACTCACTTATACAGTCAGTCACGTACCTACTAAATCCTTCATCCACACACTTATACACCCACTCATTCTTCAATACACCTTGGCATATATATAAAACAAATTTAAACTTTACAGAAACACACAGTCACTGGATGATGTCATCAGTGATGTCATTTGAGATGTCATCAGTGATGTCACTGACCATGTCATGAATGATGTAATATGTGACATCATCAGCAGTGCATTGCGGGGGCGCAAGTTATACTTAGCTGAACTAACTATAATGGGGGAATTTCTATGGTTTTGTACGAGTGAAATGTCCAACTAACTATAACGTCCCTGAAACCTATGTTTTTTTCAGTGAATTTCTAAGGTTTTTTAAATGCTAATTTCTAACTATAACGTGCCTGAAACCTATGGTTTTTTCAGTGAATATATATATATATATATATATATATATATATATACATTTCTCAGTGCTGAAATTATGAGACTGTGGAAGAACTATAATGAGTCTCTTTGAAGTTACATGAAAGGCACTAAAGTGTGGTACTGCTGCAGAGTACAAAAAAAATCCTGCTTGATAGAGATATCTGACTTTTATCTGGTGGCAGTTTTGACGCCATAAAGTAATGCAGAGGGCATGCTGGAAAGAACAGATCTGTATTATGTGGATAGCTAAGTGGATTAGTAAAGCCACGCATTAGAAACACTTTGAAACAGATGAAATGTATGTGAGACAGGGCCTATGGAGAGATGAGGGGCACGTTTGCTGGATGGTAGTGAGGGAATCAAAGGAGGTCATAGTGTGCAATTGTAAAGCACACGTTCACCCGTAGGCATCTTGGCGCTGAATAACAGATATTTTTGAAAGTCATGGGAGGGCGCCAAAATGATTGTCGCACTGGCTTCCACCAGCGCTAAAGGCTGTGATGATGGGTATATGGCAAGGTAAAGTAATACTGTGTCTTTTTTCTCTCTTTCTTAGTCTTTTTGGAGAGCGTACGGATTTCCTAAAGGAAAGGTAAGGTGACTTCGTCATTACTGACTGTTAAACACTTCACTCACGCACACACCCACCTACTTTTTGAAACCAACAACCTATCTGCCTTCTACATAGGATAGTGTTTTAAAAGGATAGTTTTAGGCACTAGCAGAGATGGTGTATCGCTGGATGAATGATGTCCAGGCCTTAAGTCTGGTTCTGGAGTCCAGCTCTGAGGCAGGATCAGAGACTGAGATAGCAGATACTGAGACAGCATCTGAGGGAGAGAACAATGGAGCAGAATCTGGGAGTGATTTTTCAGTCGGCGCAGTTCCATCCGAGGACTCATCTTCCAGCGATTCTGAAAGAGATGATATCAGTTGTGCTGTCCCTTTGCCAGCACAGTCTGTGCAGCGGGACACCAGTAGCAGGTTAGAGCAACCCAGAGAGCAGACACGTGCAGCCGCAAGCACAGACGGAGCACTATCTTGGCAGCCTCCCAATTTAGTTCAGCCCCAAATTCCGCCTTTCACTGGTAATGCTGGATGTAAAGTCGATACGGCTAATTTTTTGCCAATTGACTACGTCCATCTCTTTTTGGATGTTGACTTCCTTGATGAAATTTGCAGCAAACAAATTTGCGTGCCGAACAATTTCTGAGGGAGCATGGAGACACTCTTGGGAATCATTTTAGGGCACACAAGTGGACTCCCACTTCTTTAGGGGAGTTGAAGATATTTTTGGGCCTCACGCTTAAAATGGGGGTAGTGCATAAACCAACCTTGCTATCCTACTGGTCTACTCACACGGTTTGGTTAACCCCCATCTTCACACCATACATGAGCAGAGATCGTTTTTTGCTATTGCAACGCATGCTGCATTTCAATGACAATTCTGCTGCATTGCCCTGGGACCATCCAGACCATGACAGGTTATTCAAAATTCGGCCTGTCGTGGAACATTTGTCTGCCAGGCTTCCAGAGTTTTATACTACTGGAAAGAATATAGCCATTGATGAGTTCTTTATCTTGTATAAAGGGGGCTGCTGTTCAGGCAGTACATTCCAGGCAAATGCGCTCGCTATGGCATTAATCTGTACATGCGGAGTGAGAGCTCGAATGGCTATGTGTACAGCTTGAGAGTGTATAGAGGGAAGGATACAACTCTTAACCCTGTAGGTTGCCCTCCCACGCTAGGGGTCACAGGAAAGATCGTATGAGAGCTTGTCCAGCCACTCTTTCACAAAGGTTATAACCTTTAGGTGGACAATTCTATACAGGAGTAGAGCTATTCAGTGAGCTCTACAAAGTGGGCACCGTGGCTTGCGGTACAATTCATTGTCCCCGCAAAGGATTCCCGCAGGAGATTGTTTGCAAGAAGCTCCAGAAATCCCAGAGCACTGCGTTGCGTTCCAACAAACTGCTCGCAGTCAAGTTCTCAGATAGGCGTGACGTGTACGTGCTCACTACAATTCATGCTTCGAGCACTTCCCCTATCAAGGTTTGGGGTCAGATGGCCGAAGTCCACAAGCCCACCTGTATAATTGATTACAACAAGTACATCGGCGTAGTGGACAAGAACGACCAGGTTCTTCAGCCATACAATGCGAGTCGTAAAACTCATGCAAAAACAACAGTTGATGGACAGAATGCAGAACAATGTCATACATTCACCCCAGTACATAGATCTGGGCCAAATCGTAAAACTCAGACTTGGTATGAGAAACTGTTTACTCACCTGATCCACATGGCAACATACAATGCGTATGTTGTTTATCGTCAGACCGCCACAGGAAGACTCATGTCTTTCCTTGACTTTCAGTTGTCTGTGATTGAAAGTCTCACTGCTACAGAAGCATCAGCCTCCACTTCATGTGTTCTGGAGGATGTGGCAAGGCTGCGGGAGCGACACTTTGCTGATAAAATTCCTGCAACACTCAAAAGGAGCGACCATGTCGTCGTTGTAAAGTGTGCTCGATGCAGGGAAAGAGGCAGGAGACTCGTGTTTACTGTCCCCAGTGCCCAAGTAAGCCTGCCTTCTGTTTTCCTACTTGCTTTATGTTGTATCATACTAAAGCAAAATATTGGGAAATTGACTGAGGTGGTGCTGCCAATAGGTAAACCTTTCAATTGGTGTGAATGGATACTTACTGTCTGTGGGCCACTCCTTCACTACGCAAGCCGCTGCAGAATATTTGTTCCTCTACTTCAGGAAATCATGGACTTCTCAACACCTTTATCTGCTTTCAGAACGTGGTAGTTGTTCTGTTCGCCAATTGACAAGTGCATTATAGTCCCTACGCTGCACATACTGGTGGACAGAACATGCACCACGTTGTCACGGAGTACCCGTGTTTCACATTCAACCGTTCTTCATAGTTTATGATGTTCTCTTTAGAAAGCTTTTGAAAATTTCCAGCATATTTGCCTTAGTTTCAAAGGTAGATATGCTTGCCCAGCTAGAGGAATGGCTTTGCGGCATACTCGGGCACCCCCCCAACTTGCATCCACAAACTGGAAGGAGTTGGATTTAGCACAGTGAGTGCGCTAAAGGCACATGAAAGACATGTCTTCCTGAGCCTCATGTGACTGTCATGGGAACTATTAGTAAAGGTTCACTCGGCATGCGTTCGGTAACGTTCAGGAAGAAGAAGGCAGAGACTTGACAGGTTGTAAAATGTAGTCAAACTAATTATGTCTTGTGGCGTATGAATGTGAAGGGCCCTTGCATGGTTGCGGTATATTTATGTGAGTTCAAGTGATCTGGTTGATTGGGCCCGTGGCTGGCGGTATGGAAGTCTTGTGTGTGGTGCGTGAATGGCGTGTGAATGGACCATAAAGTGGTTGGTGCCCTGAAGTGACTTTATGGCTCCCCTTCAGAAGGCTTAGCTTCAATATTTATATACTTTGATAAGTATTAGTGCTTTGAAGCCAGCGTTTCTGGAGGTGCTAAAACCAACCAGTGTAAGTGGTGGATTAACTTTATCAAATTAGGGTCAGATTTATATTTATGGTGGTTTAATGGCCTTTTGTAAGACCTTTTTTTTGTCAATATGTTTAGCAGGGGACTTTGTGCCCTAGCTCAGTCGTCACCTAGGCAAACCTTCACATTTTTGAGTAGTAGACAAGGAGGGAAGTACAGGGGTGAATGACTTGCGTGGCTCTCACTGTTTTTTTTTACCCAACATCCCCTGCAAACCTCAAATTTCGCTCAAATTCAATATTTCTTTACATTTAAGTGATGGAAGGTTCAGGAGTCTACGGCGACCTAAAAACTTCCATCTACCTAGCGTTACCCCAGGTCTCCCGATAAAAATGGTACCTCACTCGTGTGGGTGGCACAAATACCCGCTACAGGCAAGGGCCCAAAACGTATTGAGGAGACATCAAAATTGCCTATCACAAAACGACCTGATTTTGCAAGGGGGGTCACCTGGGTTTTTGGCCCCATGCTCGGCAGCCATCTAGGGAAACCTACCAAACCCACAAATTTCTGAATACTAGACACCCGTGGGGAGTCCAGCGAGGTATGGCTTGCGTGGACCCCCCCAACATTTTCCTACCCAGAATCCCCTGAAAACCTCAAGTTTAGCAGAAAGATCATTTTTCCTCAAATGTCTGTGTGGGAAAGTTGTGGGATCACTGGGCTGACCCAAATTTTCTACCACCCAGCGTTCCCCCAGGTCTCCCAATAAAAATGGTATCTCACTCGCGTGGGTGGCTCAAGTACCCGGGACAGGCAAGGGCCCAAAACATATTGAGGAGACATCAAAATTGCCTATCACAAAATGACCTGGTTTTGCATGGGGGTCACCTGGGTTTTTGGCCCCGTGCTCGGCGGCCATCTAGGGAAACCTACCAAACCCACACATTTCTGAAAACTACACACCCAGGGGAGTCCAGCAAGGTATGGCTAGCACTAGGCCTACCCACACAAGTGAGGTACTGTTTTTATCGAGAGACTTTGGGGAATACGGGGTGGGTGGAATTTTGTGGATCCACGCAGATTCCAGAACTTTCCACCACAGAAATTATGAGGAAAATGTGTTTTTTTTTACCAAGTTTGAGGTTTGCAAGGGATTCTGGGTAACTGGTGAGAGCCAGACAAGTCACCCAATCCTTGATTCCCCTGGGTATCTAGTTTTAAAAAATGTATAGGTTTTCTAGGTTTCACTAGGTGCCGGCAGGGCTAGGGTTCAAAATCTACAGCTAGGCACTTTGCAAAAAAGGGTCCGTTTTGACTGTAAAAATGTGGTGTCTCCACGTTGCGTTTTGGGCCGTTTCCTGCCACGGGCACTAGGCCTACCCACACAAGTGAGGTACCGTTTTTATTGAGAGACTTTGGGGAATGCGGGGTGGGTGGAATTTTGTGGATCCACGCAGATTTCAGAACTTTCCACCACAGAAATGTGAGGAAAATGGTTTTTTTGGACAAAATATGAGGTTTGCAAGGGATTCTGGGTGTAACAGAACCTGGTGAGAGCCAGACAAGTCACCCCAACCTGGATTCTCCTGGGTATCTAGTTTTCAAAAATGTATAGGTTTGTTAGGTTTCCCTAGGTGCCGGCAGAGCTAGGGTTAAAAATCTACAGCTAGGCACTTTGCAAAAAAAGGGTCCGTTTGGACTGTAAAAATCTGGTGTCTCCACGTTGCGTTTTTGGCCGTTTCCTATCACGGACACTAGGCCTACCCACACAAGTGAGGTACCGTTTTTATTGAGAGACTTTGGGGAATGCGGGGTGGGTGGAAGTTTGTGGATCCACGCAGATTCCAGAATGTTCCACCACAGAAACTATGAGGAAAATGTGTTTTTTTTACAAAGTTTGAGGTTTGCAAGGGATTCTGGGTAACAGAACCTGCTGAGAGCCAGACAAGTCACCCCATTCTGGATTCCCCTGGGTATCCAGTTTTAAAAAATGTATAGGTTTGCTAGGTTTCCCTACGTGCCGGCAGGGCTAGGGTTCAAAATCTACAGCTAGGCACTTTGCAAAAAAGGGTCAGTTTTGACTGTAGAAATGTGGTGTCTCCATGTTGCGTTTTGGGCCGTTTCCTGTCACGGGCACTAGGCCTACCCACACAAGTGAGGTACCATTTTTATTGAGAGACTTTGGGGAATGCGGGGTGGGTGGAATTTTGTGTATCCACTGTGAGAAGTTGGCCTGGTATATGCTGTCCACTAATTATAGTGGGCACCCTGTACCAGTCCAAACAACCCTTATTGGAGGTAGGTTTAAAGACAACCTTTATGAAAGCTATCCTAGTGGTAGCTGTGGAGAGCAGCCTTCAGGCTAAGTCTTGAAGGAATGTAAAGCAGCTTGTTTTACCAGTCTATAATCTCTTGAGTGACCAAATGAAAGAGCACCACACCAGGTATATATTCAAAATATATGTATTTATTGCTAAACACACCCCCCTAGTCTCTTTATGAGGCTAGAGTTCGAACTACATAAGTTATAAGTTAAATAATCACAGTAATAGCACAAATACACGTTTGGGCCCTAGGGGCGTACCAAACCATATACCAATAAAGTGGTATAAGAACCACGACTGAACTAGACACAAGGCCTAGAGCCTCTAGAAGTGCTTGGACCACAAGGAACCACCCAAGGTAGTGACACAGGGGACCCACGGGGGACGCGTGCAGTGTAAACACACAGCCGCGACACGCCGTTTACTTCTATGGAGAAAGTCGCGGTCAGGAAATTGGAGAAAAGGGACACTTAAAGGAGGACTAGGAACAAACCCTTTGAGATCTAGGACTTTGAAGAGTCTCTACCCACGGGAGCACCGGAGTACTCGTGTTACCTCACCCAGGGAAGCCGGGTGCATAGGTGCCTTTCGGGTCGGGTTTCGTCGTCGATTCCCATGGAGATCTGCGGCAAAGTGCTGCTGGCGACCAAGGGAAAAGTGTCCGGGTGGATCCAAGAGTGGATCGGAGATCTGAAGAACCTGAAAGCAGAGGGGACAGAGTCTGGGTCACTAGCCAGTGACCAGGAAGGCGATGAGCAGATGCCCACCGATGTCGGATGCTTCAGGTGCGTTGACGGTCATCTTGACTCTGCAGTCACGATGTCCAGGAGGCGTTGTCGGCGACCAGGAGCAGGATTCGGACTGTCCCACGACGTCTGCTGCTTGCTGAGGTGTCGGTGACCGGATTGGACCCAACAGGCCTTGGCAACAGCAAGTCTCATGGAAAACCGGAGATGACGATGGTGCAGACCAGCAAGGTCTGGGGAACTCACCCAGCGAGGGTAAGTAAGGGCGAGCCTGGAGCAACCAGGAAGCCCAAGCAGAAAAGGATTGGCCTTCGTGAAGGGCTACTAGCCAACGGGCTAGCGACTGCGAAGGAGCCTTGGGACGTCGCACGTGGAACTGGCTCACAGAACACTCGTGGAGTGGAGGCCAGCAATCTTCGGTGCAGTTAGTGCAGGAGGCTGGGGCTACTCGGAGCCCAAAGCACGACTTTGTGGGAGACCCAGAAGAGGATGCACTTAGCAAATGTGCACGGTGTCCAGGGGTCACGGTTCCTCATTACCCACGGCAGCTACGGGCCTCAGCTTCGCTGTGGACTCAGAGTAGCTTTAGGGAAGTCAGGAAATCCACCTCTGGGGATGCAGGGACTTCGGCGTCCGGCAGGAGCTTCGTTGATGCAGACCGGACAGATGCTTCTTTGGTGCCTGCCAAGCAGGGGAGTCACTCCTTGACTCCAAGGGAGATTCTTCAGTCCTCTAATCGCAGTGTAGAGCGTCGAAGGTCCAGGATTTAGTTTCAGAGTTTCGTCCAGGGATATCTAATTTGCTATGGCAAGGGTTCCCTATTTTATACAGTAAAACAGGGAGGGACTAACTCTGTGGTCCCACCTATGGGTGGGTCAGGGCAGAGGGGTGGCTACACCCTTTCCCTTTGTCCAGTTCGCGCCAAAGCAGGGGCTGCAAGCCCCTGATCCGGTTTGAACTGGGGTATGCACAGGGGACACCAAATGTGCCCCCAGTGCAGGACTTCAAAGCACCAGAGAGTGCTCCCGCCCAGCCCCAATACACATTATCCTGTCTGGGAAGGTGGTTACACCTCCCTGTGACAGGAAACCTATTGTCCAGGCCTCTCCTGCCGGAGTTTCGGTCAGCAGCAGGAGGCCAGACTTGTGTATGTGGCAGCAGCATCCATTTTGTGATGCTGGGGCTTTAGAAAGAAGTTACCGGGCAAGCCAGGGTTAACATGTCTTTCCCTCTAGAAGGGTGGAATGCTACCCCCGCCGCCAGAATTGGCGGGGGGGTAGTATTCCAAGATGTTTGACACCAAACACGACATGTTTCGGTGCAGCCATCCCAAAGTTAGCATTTAACGCGAGGTTATAATGCACTTAAGAGTATATGGTCAGGCTGCACTACAAACAGCATCAGAGAAGGGTCTCCGAACGCTGCAGAGGGGCCCTGCTCATGCAGGGGCACCCTCTCACATAGGAACCATGCACTCTGCCTTCAGGATTGATAAGGCCTACCATAGGAGTGACTTATAGGTTTATATGTGTGTATGTAGGTAGTGATATAAGTAACCTATATCACAGTAAGGGGTGCATGCACCACCTTACTCAGGCTGCAGTAGCAGACCTGTGGTGTCATTTTGGATGGCCTTCCAGGGTGGCACAATACATGCTGCAGCCCCTGGCAGGCCTCTGAGGTACCTATGCCCTTGGTACATAGTGTACCATATACTAGGGACTCACAAGGGCACTCCAGATTCCAATTAGAGATGTGCCTAAGGCACATGGAAACCATTTTAAAGAGGAAGCAGCTAGGCTGGGGGTCTGATTAGCAGGGCCCCAGCCAGACTAAGGTCGAAAAACAGTGAAGCATCAGCAAAAAGTGGGGGTACCCATGTGAAGCAGATCCTACTCTCCTACATCCACACAGATTCCAGAACTTTCCACCACAGAAATGTGAGGAAAAGTTTTTTTTTTTTACAAAATGTGAGGTTTGCAAGGGATTCTGGGTAACAGAACCTAGTGAAAGCCAGACAAGTCACCCCATCCTGGATTTCCCTGGGTGTCTAGTTTTCAAAAATGTATAGGTTTGCTAGGTTTCCCTAGGTGCCGTCAGACCTAGGGTTCAAAATCTACAACTAGGCACTTTGCAAAAAAAGGGTCAGTTTTGACTGTAAAAATGTGGTGTCTCCACGTTGCGTTTTGGGCCGTTTCCTGTCGCGGGCACTAGGCCTACCCACACAAGTGAGGTACTGTTTTTATCGAGAGACTTTGAGGAATGCGGGGTGGGTGGAATTTTGTGGATCCACACAGATTCCAGAACTTTCCACCACAGAAATGTGAGGAAAATGTGTTTTATTTTTACAAACTTTGAGGTTTTCCAGGGATTCTGGGTAACAGAACCTGGTGGGAGCCAGACAAGTCACCCCATCCTGGATTCCCCTGGTTGTCTAGTTTTCAAAATGTATAGGTTTGCTAGGTTTCCCTAGGTGGCGGCAGAGCTAGGGTCCAAAAACCACAGCTAGGCACACTGCAAAAAAAAGGGTGAATTTTCACTGGAAAAAAATGATGTCCCCACGTTGCATTTTGGGCCGTATCTTGTCGCGGGCACTATGCCTAACCACACAAGTGAGGTACCATTTTTACCGGGAGAGTTAGAGAAACACAGAATAGTATAACCAGTGTTTTTGCCAATTGACTTTCCATACATTTATCCCTTCCAAATGTAAGACAGTGTGTAAAAAGAATTAATTTTCAAAAATGCCCTCTAATTCACATGCTGGTATAGGTACCCACATATACGGAGTTTTGCAAGTAAACACTGCTTCTAAACTCCATATGTTGTTCCCATTTTGGAAATACATAGGGCATATTAGCAAGACCCACGTTAAAATTATCGCCGTTTTAGCGGCAGGAAACTGCCGCTAAAACGACGATAATGGGCTTGCTAATATGCGTTATGGAATTCCAATAGAAGCCCAGGTTAGATGTGCAGGACATCTAACCTGGGCTTCTATTGGAATTCTATAACGCATATTAGCAAGCCCATTATCGCCGTTTTAGCGGCAGTTTCCTGCCGCTAAAACGGCGATAATTTTAACGTGGGTCTTGCTAATATGCCCCATAGTTTTCCTTGATACCTATTGTTCACACTTTTTATTTTACCAAGTGAATTTCTGTATACACAATGAAAAACCATAGCAAGGTGCAGCTTAGTTAACAGCTCTGGGCACTTCGGATTCTTGGTGAACCTACAAGTCCTATACGCCCCTGCAACCATAAGGCTTCAGTAGACATAATGGTATATTGCTTGTAAAAATCTGTCATACTTAGAAGTTACAGGTGAAAATGCAGACACAAATAGCAGTTTTTTCAATATGTTTTAAACTGAACTATTACTTTCTGTAGGAAAACCTTGAAGGATATACACAAATGACCCCTTGATGAATTCAGAATTTTGTCTACATTTAAGAAATGTATAGCTTTCTGGGATCCATTATTGGTTTTACATCAATTTCTTGCACTAACTGAAAGGAGGTTGAAAGCACAAAAAATAAAAAAAATAGGTTCTCTCCCACTAAAATGCCAAAACTGTGTTGAAAATTTTGGTTTTAGAACAAATGTCTGCCTGTTCCTGAAAGCTGGGAAAAGGGTGATTTTTTCACTGCAAACGCTTTATTGATACCATTTTCAGGGAAAATAACAGATGCTTTCTTCTTCAGCACTTTTTTCCAATTTTTCACCAAAACCCCAAAATCTAGCTATATTTTGGCTAATGTCTGGGTCCCCTGCAGGGGAATCCACAAACCCTGGGTACCTTTAGAATCCTCAGGATGTTGGGTTAAAAGGACGCAAATTTGACGTGGATACCTTATGTGGACAATAAGTTACAGGGGCCTAAGCGCGAGCTACCCCAAATAGCCAAAAAGGGCTCAGCACTGGGGGGAAAAGGCCCAGCAGTTAAGGGGTTAATTCTTTATACAAATTACATTAGAAATGAAAATGTATATGACAGTTTGATATAAAAGAGAATCACAGTGATATGAAATAATATATCAGATGAACTGTATCTATTAGAGGGTATGTGTTCAAGAGGTTAGTTGTGAATGTTTTGGGAAGTAAGAGAAAAATGAATTATTTATTACATTGGGTACTTTTTTGAAAAATAATAGTTGAGTATTGTGGAAAGTTGCAATGAGGAACTATGAATGTTTTAAATGTCTAAATATCGTGTGCAGAAGATTTACATCTGTCATTTGCATTATGGGAGTTGTATTACTTTTAGTAACATTATTAAACACGAGTAGTGTGGTCACAAATAAAAGATGAGAACATGTTGTCTGCCTCTATATGAATTAGAAAGAAGTAATACTTGTTAAGTATATATTCGGAAGTGTTTGTCAATGTGGTTTTTAACTTATATGATCGCGTAGCATATGCTTAGATGTGAGATATGGTTCTTCTGGCTGCAGATAGCTATATATCCAGTGGGACTTTTGAGTTTAGTTAAAGATGCAGAGAGGTATATATTTTTAGAAAGATGGCGTGAAGGTGTACATTGATTAAGAAATCACATATATGTTTACATGGTGATCTATGTTCAGAAAGGCTGATGAAAAATTCAAGTATATGGTGAGGGTGGTGTTTTTTCTTTAAACATGGGTTGTTTAAAATTGAGAAGGATTAATAGTGCAGAATGCCTCAAGAGTTCTTGTGCTAGCTTCTTTTGGAGTGGAACGTTTGTTTGGGAAATGCTGAATATATATTTTAGAAGCTGAAGAAGTATTTGAGAAATGATGTAGCTATACCATTCACAAAAGGTTTTGTGCTTTGAAAAAATTTTAAATGTTGTTTTCCGTTTTAGAAACTTACTGATACATGTGCATGCTCAGTAACAAAGCAATGTGTGCTCCTATAGAGCCATGTATGCAATTATATACCAAGTGTGATATCTGGACTTCACTCACACATAGCTCAGTAGAAAAGCATATATACAGTAAAACAGGTAGTTTGATACTGACAGAAGGAGATAACCAGTGAGTCAGATATATAGTCACAACTGTTATCCATCTAACAATAATGAAGGTACTTTCACAGTCAGTCAGGCAATATTCAGGCAACCACTCAACCACTAGTGAGGTAGTCATCAAATTAGTGATTCAGTATCTATGGAGTTATTCATTTACCTAGACACTACACATGTACTCTTCAAATCAGGCAGGCAGAAATTATGTAGTCATTGAACTATGGAGGCACTACCTATATGTTCATCTAATAACCCAGACACTAACCATTTACTTATGGAATTAACAAGGCTGTAACTATGCAGTCATTGTAACACTTGCGAAGAAGATATGCAGTCATCTAAACACACAATTACAACCCATGCAGTCATTGAAATACTGAGGCACATGCATGTACTCATGCAAACACTCATGTACTACTCATTCACTCTTCTAATTACGTAGAGAGTACCATTGTGGTAAACCTGTTATCCATCCAGTAGCTATGCACTCATTTAATTACTGAGGGAATACTCTTGCACTAATACAATCACCCCAGCTGTACACTTACTTTCATCCAATCTCTCAAGGTTTGACATTGGAGTCATGCAATCCCCCAGACACTAGTCATGCACTCATACAATCAGCCAGGCACTACTGATGCACTTATTCACTTATCTAGGCACTACCCATGTAGTTATCTAAACACCCAGGAAACACCCAGGCACTACCTGTTCACTGAACCAAAAACAAATGGGCAGCAGCCATGAAGTCATACAATCACTGAAACACTACTCATGCACTCATCCAATATGCTAGGTGCTATGCATGTACTTAAACCCTCATGTATGCACTATCCATGCACTCTATAAATCACTCCTGCAATCATCCAGGCACTAAAGTTGCACTCATTTAATCATCCAACCACTATCTATGCATGTATTGAATTATTGAGCCATTAGTCATGCACTTATCTAATCATTCAGGTACTACTCATGGACTCATTCAAACACCCAGATAGTAGTGATATACTCATGCAAACATGCAGGCAGTAACTATGCAGATATGGAACGACCCATGGAGTTCTGTTATACTCAGGGAATCATCTAGGCACTACCTGTATCCTCAAAGAATCACCTAGGTACTATCTATGTACCAATTCAATCATCCAGGGAGTATTTATGTATTCAACCACACACACATGTTTTTACAAGTTTTATTGAGAAGTAAGTAGTCTTTTAGAACCATCTGGTGAATTATATATGCACGCTGTGACATATGGCCAGGTATTGCCGAGTCCCCTACCATCAGGTTGGCCCCAACCTCCCCTCCAGAGACCCGGAGTTACTTCACGTCCCCCCTTTCCCCCGAGGCCCAGATAATAAATCCGCATCCAACACAGATCTTGGAATAGGGGTCGGATAACCCCAGCCGTATTTTATTAAAATTAAAATCATAATTTGAACATTTAAAAAAAAAATAATAATACGCAGAAAACCCACACATATTCAACAACTTTATACATTTCATATACAACATATTTACACATCTTTATGGCTAACCTTAACACGTATCTAATACATAGCCATACCTAACCTAAAACTGAAATATGTACAATTTGTTTTCTATGTATCCTGGATGAGCCTACGTGCAAGGTCATGACTGGTCCCAATGTAGTGGTGAGCCTCAACAAGGCCTACCAGTGCTTAGGGGTTCTCCCTTTCTTGCACAGAGTCCTCAGACCAATAGGAAGAAGTTGGCACAGAAACTGGAATAGAAAAGACAGAGTTTATTAAACCTCATGAGGTGGAGCTACATTCACACATCACCCTTCGGTAATGCATGAAGTAGCACACTGAATGGAAGGACCTTGGTCCTTTTATACCCACACAGGGGCTCAAATGAAGGCGGTACAAACACAAATGCTGGTTTTAGGTACATATAAAGTCATACAAGAAATGCACAGTCGACAAGTGGGTGGAGCTAACAGTTTCTACTTCTAGTAGACACATCCTGACATTTATAAACTCGGAACAGCTGCATGGACAGCTGCGAGCTCAACTGAGCATGTGCAAAGCAAAAAGGCTAAATATAACTCGTCTCTAGGCAGATTTCAAGAGCAGTTAACAGGAAGGTAGGACAGAGCACATGACGAGCACATGGCAACCAAAATGGCTGCCAGAAATACAAAATGGATTCCACAAAGCAGACAATTTAGCCTCTGAATACAGGATGTCTTCGGCTAATGCTTAACTTAAGTGCTGCCAAATTACAACAGACGACCCTTTCAGCATTAGCTGAAGACATTCGTTTATCTGGGGTAATCTAAATATTCATCCCGTACATCTATTAACATTATTTCGGCTACCTCTTTATTCAACATTTGTTGGGCCTTTGTTTCAGCAACGTTCCCTTTGGCAGGTATACAAGCAGAGATGCAAATGGAGCAAAGCATTGGACCACATTGGATACATACACAGCATGTAAAAAGTATCGTAATCATTACACACAGGATAGTCAGTAGCTTCCAGCCCCAAGCAGAAACAAGAGTCCAAAACCATCCAATAAAAGTCCAAATACCAGTCTCTGGATGAATTTCTACAGCAATCTTATGCAGTTCTGATATTACGCCATATACTGAAGGTGAGTGATCCGGTATGACTACGCAACAGCTGCTACCGATGATGCGACATGCACCACCTCGATCAGCCAAAATCACGTCTAGCACCATCCTATTCTGGAGTGCTACAATCCTTGCAATCTGTAGTTCCTCTGTAATGTTCCCAAGTGCCATAGCTGTCTGATTGGTAACAGCTTCCACAACACGAGTTAATCGCCTGATTTTTCTGCTGTTTAATGCAGCACCCACAAAGAAAAATAAGCCCAAGTTGAAATCAACATATTGGTGTAGGATAGTGTGGTTTGGTCAACTTCGTCCATTCTTATTGTCCTCTTATTTCTGTTTTTGGAAATATCATTGTACAGTTTAAAATCACGGTGATACAATGCAGGTGCCAGAAACACAGGGGGCAACAGAAAAGATACATAGCAGATTCCTGACCACCCAACAGGTAATTGATAAATATCCGTTATTTCCACACACAAAATACGTATTATGCGAGGCTGTGAAAGTGCTGTTATTGGCACCTTCAATGGTCAGAATTACAGTACACTCGCTCCTCCCCACTGGAATTCTTCCAACGCTACAAATACACAAATCTGCTTTAGCTTTTGTCACAGAAATCACAAAAGGTCCAATGTTCTTTATTATTCTCACATTTGTGAAGACATATGGTGTTGAAATATTGTCCGGTTGATACTTTTCCCATTCCCATTTAATCCCTTTGGCTTGTGGATAACCTTCTTTATTTTGATAACACACTTTATTAAGTTGAAAAATAATCCCACCTACTGAAGGCTTTCCAGAGGCAAACAAAAGCGCATACCAAGCTTGACAAGAACCATTGTGAGAAAATGGAAGAGGAATAAAAGGTGTTCCTCCTTTCTTTTGATGTGCAGGTAACATCCCACACACCCAACAGTTGGTAGTATTTGTAGCATTGTGAGTATGGTGCAACATCTGGATAAAGGTATTGTTTAGATAGGATTGTCGATGCTTCTGCTCACGGTAGGGAAGAGTAAAGTAGTGATGTTTCACTGGTACTGGCGTAGTGGCAACAAAAAGCTGTCGAACAGGAGCCACCTTCTCGATGTACCACGTAATTGCTGCCATAGCCACCATAGCAACAACAAACCCTACAGCACAAATGATTCTTTTGTTATTCATTTCAGCAACGGTAATGATTGATCTTTCTAAAAACTAGTTGAAAACAATCGTTGGAGCTCTTCTCCCTGGGCAGCCGTTGATTTCTTCACCATGGGCCAAGGCGGGTGTCACTACACTAATGCAGGGCTGATCCCCCTCAAAAATGGGACGATCAAAGGGGTACATTACTAACAAAAAAAAAGAGTCCTTGGGAAATTGTAGCCGCTGTACAACCAGCCAGAGGGGAGTCTTCTCCCTGTGTCCGTTTGAGCCTCACAGGCAGGCTCTTGTTGTTCCCACGGTGAAGCTGCACAACTCGCAACTCAAGAATCACGGCCCAGTTTGAGAAGAAAAAGTCTTTCAACGATCCTGTCCAGTGTCTCAGGCAGTGCATCAGTTTTCTTCACTTTAATCTAACAGGCACCAAGGGCACAGCACCTGTACCCTAAACTCAAGTCCTTCCTTAACTCCTGTATTGCTCCGCTGGCGCACTGCTCTTTTGTTGGGGCCACAGAGTGTAGCCAGTATGCTCAGGCATCCCTTGATCAACAAACAGAGGCGCAGACTTGCATTCACTTTGGGACCAGGACTCAAGGCCTGAAGCAACCCTTGTTTCAAAGGGGGTCACCTCAAGCAAAAGCCTCCTTGCCGTCCTTATCGGTCTGTGACTCTCTCAGCTGGGCATCAAAAACTGGATCCACAGAAAGATTTCTTCATCCTGATTTGTGACCCCGTCTTTCGCCCAAGACAGTGGCAGGGGTACACACTTCACGTCCCAGTGCTTCCGGCCTTCACTGAGGTCCTAGTTGCCAGCAACGCCTGTGCTGGTTCCCTTTATCTTGACTCCAAGCTGGACTGGTGCTGACTCCCAGGCTGGATCTGATGTACGGGCCCCTCTGGCAATGGTTGTAGGGCAGCAAATATCTATTGGTGGGCAGAACAAAAGGTCTTTAGACAAGGCACAAAAATAATCTATCAACAGAGAGGATAGTCTCAGAATACTTCCTTAGTCTTGGGATGCCCCATTCATTAGCAAGGCACCCAAGAACCACTTCATCTATCTGAGAATAAAAAAACACCCTAGACCTATTGGCAAGTATAAAAGGAACTTTTGGTGAACTGACAAGAGTAATACGTCACCCAATCCCAAGCAACCAAGGAAGTCTGTGTTCATTTACTAAATTCTGAGGAAAAAAGAAAAACAATACAGACATACTCCAAATCCTTACATTTGTGCATTCCTATATTATTCATCTGAAGAACCTCAAGAAAAAGGAACTTTTCCTACACTTCTACTTATGAACCTTGCATTACTTGTACAGGACTGCAGACACTTCTAAAATACTTTCTCTTACGTAAAGACACCTACATTTTATGCCTAGGACCATGCTTTCATGTTATAGGCGCAGCGAAAAAATCTAAAACTGCTAATTTAACAGGGATTCTTATTTCATAAATAACTTTAAAAAAAAACCTCAAGATAGTGGGTACATACATTTCTCCAGCAGAACATGTTGTGACAAACAAACTCCTATAAAACAATATTTTCCTTCAAAATGTTTGCTAAGGATCACATGGGCGTCTTTCCTGCATTCTACTTTTCACGATCCGGACTATGCAACATCATTTTCAAAAGAAAAAAACCCTATCTCCAGCTCTAATAAGGGCTGTCAGCTCAATTACACAGACTAGCTAATAAAAGACTAGCAATGTCCTTGCAAAACTGTATAGAACATGAGAATAACATAAACAATAATGGTATTGCCACCTGAGATTTTTTAACAGAAACCCCCACTATACAGTTCCCTTTAAAGATCAAATAAGGGAACATCAATCAGTTCTACTCATTCTTTCATACAGGATGGGCAGTAACATAGTATATTTTTCATCATTTTATTAATTCTAACAATTTTAAAACAATATTACTGAATAGCCAATTAAATGTCTCATGGCCATTTCCTAGACAGCTTAGATAGACTCATGAGAGAGTGAGAAAAAGAAGAGAGAAAACATAAATTTGCCTACCCTTAATTTGCCCAGGAGCTAACCTCCTTCCCCCATTTTGACAGTAGGAAAACCTGAAAACAGGTTTACCTTCTGGCAACACTATCTACCCCTATTTGTGGCAACTGGGCACAAACAAACTTGTAGGAGATATCTTAGAAAGTGGCTATTTTCTGATTCAGCCTAACACAAGCACATTGAGTTAACTTTAGAAAGCGTTAATAACCAATTACCAATTCCTTCAGCAATGGTGCTAGATTAACATGAGGGCGCATGAATGCAAACTAAAATCCATTGCCTCCTTATCTCAGCCCTTGCACAGTAATCTTTAAACTAAAACCATTATTTTTATATACATGGCAGAATAGCTCTGCTCTACTCAGGGCCCACATATGTCACTGCTTTTCCTTCTTTTCATATGACTGCGCAAAACTTGCGTTTGCCAAAAATAGGAAGCAAAGCTTTTCTTCCTCTCTCTGCGCTGTCATCTCTTCTTTCAAAAACTGTTCGGAGGTCGAAATGTCCAAGCAAACCTTCCCCTTAGCCCTGCTAGGTAGCTAAATGCAGAACTCCGACCTTTAACCCTTTCACCAGCTGTCCATTTTTGTGCAAGGCTTTCCATGCGGTCTTTGCAATTCAAAGCAACTCTGGAGAATCACAGCTGAAAGGCAGCCCTGTCCGTCTAATAATTTTAAAGGTAGGATCTAACTTCTGCTGTGTTTTTTTTTTTTTCAATACTTGTCTCTATCTGTGTGCAGTGTATGGTGTGCATTCTAGCAGGTTAGAGGTCAGCTATTTGTGTTATACTTAAATGTGTGCATTTACTGAAGCCTAAGAGCAGTGTGAAAGCTGCTCTGCTTGGCAGAACTACTTTTAAATAGTGAATTTGTCCCAATTTCGACTTTGGTGGTAGGGGCACTTAAAAATGAATAACCTACAATATTTTGGCATATTAGGGATCCCCAGGGTGTCCTCTAGATATCCCAGAGATGGGGGATCAGAAATGTATAAGGTACACCCTTAAAAAAACGTTTTTATATGCCTGGATAAAGTGAAATTTCACATTGCACTCCCCACATCATGGTAAAGTGCTAGTTAAATCCAACTTTGATGCTAGGAGCTATATATTATTCACATTATGATTATCAGACATTACAAAAGATCAAAAACAATTTTAGGGCAATTATTTTTAATAAACATTTTGTTTCTCTTCATATAATCAAAATTCTCCTTTTTTTTTTTAATAATGATCACAAACCCGTTTGATGGTTCCACATATAAAAAGCAAGCCTAATTCCTTTCCTATCACCTTTAAATGTATTTATTTATAATACGAAGCACAAAAGCCTTACTGAAACATGAAAAGTCTGCGTCATTTTTAAAGGACAGTAATCATTTAACATCAGAACCACGGATGTGCTTTTTTAAAAAGGCATTAAGAAAGGAAATCCCTTTAATCTTTTCTCTGTTATCCAAAATAATGAAACTGTCTTTTCTGACTTATAAAATCAGCAGTTTTTAATGCACGTTTTCAAAGCATGTTTGCACTAACTTAAAATCTAGTTGACTCGGCAGTTTCCTAATGGCTTGGGACCAAGAATAGCCATGCGTTGTTGACACAGCTGCGTTCTGACCAGCAGGCGTCAACATCTCACGCCTTTCAAGCCAGCACAAATCTATCGTTCTGTAATGTGGTGTTTATTTCAGCAACAACCAATTCACTCAGATGATGTGAATGCCTTTCAATATTAATATATAAGGATAATACTGTAACATTTTTCATTTTAGTCCTAATTGTGTGAAAGCACACAAATTCGTTTTTTCCTACCTTTCTATGAGGCCTATTTTATTCCTATTGAATGTAAATTCTGATTTATCTGTACCAGTGTGGCAATTTACACATATCTATAGTTTCTTACTTTATCAATTTTAATGGTAGCGTGCAGCTATTTAGCATATGTTACATTATTCATTCCCTAAATTTAAAAAAATTTAGTTTTTTAAATGACATTTGCATAACAGAATGACAACAAAAACCAAATTTAGCTCATTCCAGACATTTTCAGAAGGGGGTCATACACTCATAACACACAACACAGCGCGCTTAAGGCTAGCCATTCTTACACAAAAAACTTAGTCTACTTTACTGAAACAAGTACTTTCAAGCATGTCAGTCCAGAACCACATACAACAAAAAAACAATGAACCCACAAATCAACACTTAGGGCAAAAACAAGAGACAGCCTACAGACTGTACGCAAAACCAAACTATTTGTAAATACTAATTGTAAGTCATATTTACAAGAAGAGCTCTCAAAAGTAGTCCAAAAGTCTGCACCAAAACAGCCCAAAAGACTGCTCCATGTTCAAGAAGCCAAAATACACCAAATTCGCCAGTTTTGGCTGGTAGAACACTCAAAAAGCGCTCTGCATATCACCACTTATGAATGTTACTAAGTGCACAGATCAGGATCCGTTTTATGTACATATTTAGTTCCATGGGGTACTTAGTCACCAAGAAAGAAATATCTTTTACTATACCTAAACCTATTTAGGTATCCCCTCTGAGGGAGTCAGCTGAGTACTTACTAAATCCATATTGGTACCTCCAAAACAGCAACACTTTCTACGAAGTGTGCTAGAAGCAGGCATGCCAAAAATATTATAGCATATATAATATTATACTCCAAGTGACACTTAACACAATGTGTGCCGTTCAAGTTTTCAAAGTTAGAGAAAAATCTCCTCATTACCTGCCTATATGTATTGCAATACATATATAATTACAAAACAGATTCCAAAATTGGCCAATCATACAAACAAAGCCACAGTAAGTGTTACTAAACTACCTTACCAATCAAAGGCATCAAACCAACAGCAAGTGCCGCAAAACGGCTCTTACCAATCAAATGGTGTCCAGGTTCCAACTGCCAAGTTCTCAAATCGACCAAATGGTCACTGTACGGCGAATCAACAGAAGAGATCTCAGTCGAGGACCGGCGCCGCCGGGATGGTCAGATCAGAAAGAAAGGAAAAACACCGTGGGTGCCAAGACTCGGGTCTCCTCAGGCAGCGATCGCGTCCAAAAGCGAGATTCCAATCCTTCGTCTCGACCAGTCCTTCGGGCATCCGAGTCGCCGATGAGCCACACGTTGGAAGCGCCAATTTGTAGTGGTGAGCCTCAACAAGGCCTACCAGTGCTTAAGGGTTCTCCCTTTCTTGCACAGAGTCCTCAGACCAATAGGAAGAAGTTGGCACAGAAACTGGAATAGAAAAGACAGAGTTTATTAAACCTCATGAGGTGGAGCTACATTCACACAGCACCCTTCGGTAATGCATGAAGTAGCACACTGAATGGAAGGACCTTGGTCCTTTTATACCCACACAGGGGCTCAAATGAAGGCGGTACAAACACAAATGCTGGTTTTAGGTACATATAAGGTCATACAAGAAATGCACAGTCGACAAGTGGGTGGAGCTAACAGTTTCTACTTCTAGTAGACACATCCTGACATTTATAAACTCAGAACAGCTGCATGGACAGCTGCGAGCTCAACTGAGCATGTGCAAAGCAAAAAGGCTAAATATAACTCGTCTCTAGGCAGATTTCAAGAGCAGTTAACAGGAAGGTAGGACAGAGCACATGGCGAGCACATGGCAACCAAAATGGCTGCCAGAAATACAAAATGGATTCCACAAAGCGGACAATTTAGCCTCTGAATACAGGATGTCTTCGGCTAATGCTTAACTTAAGTGCTGCCAAATTACAACACCAACTACTTGCTAGGTCCCCCTTCTTACCAGAGTGACCTTGCGCAGGAGGCCCAGTTGCCCATCAGATTCCTTCCCTCGGGCATTCCCTACGCCCTCCAATACTACCTCCCAGGGACTCCTGTTATGCCAACTTGGCACCCATGCGCCTATGCAGGGATTGGCCCAAGGGCCTGCCAGAAGCGGAGCTTCCTACCCCGCACCCTTCAGCCTGCCAGCCGTAAATGTCCCCTGGAGTGTGATGAGAGACCACTATCCCTCCCCAGGCATCCCCATTAATAATGGGATGCCTACTAAGAAATGGAAAAATTGACCGACCAATCATGACTTTACCGCAGACCAAGGATACTCAAACATAAAATACGACAAGCAGAATGACGTCGCCCTGTAAAACAAAACATACCGATGTGACATACGTGGCACAACATTGCAATACTTGAAAGGAAAATACCACAAAATTCAAATCTGCAAGAGAAACCGTTACATAAAGCCTGCTCATGAACATTTCCTAAAATTGCTGCCTCAGGGGATGGTGGGTGGGGAAACAAAGAAATAAGGGGTTAAATGAAGACCTCCGTTGCGTGGATGGAGGTGTGCAGTTGTCCCAAGGCGGAGCGGGGAGGAAAAGACCGTGCTGCAGCTCCGCGCGCCTTTTAAAGGAGCAAGCAGCCAAAATACCAGTTCTAACAGGTCCCGGCAGGATCCGGGACCTGTTCTTCCTACTTTGCCCCGGAAGTGCTTGTTGTGCTTCTGGGGCATTCTTCAACAATCCAATCACTGCCCACAGGGGGCAGGCGCCGGCTGCGTCATCAGCCACCCCGACCCCGCCCCCCACAGGAGAAGCGTCCCGGGGACCGGCACAACCGCCATATTTGCGGCGTGCCCAAGTTCCCAGTGGCGCCTATTGATATGGCCAGGTATTGCCGAGTCCCCTACCAACAGGTTGACCCCAACCTCCCCTCCAGAGACCCGGGGGTACTTCCCGTCCCACCTTTCCCCCGAGGCCCAGATAATAAATCAACATCCAATACAGACTTGGAATGGGGGTCGGATAACTCCGGCTGTATTATATTAAAATTAAAATCATAATTTGAATTTTTTATAAAAAATTTTAATACGCATAAAACCCACACATATTCAATAACTTTATACATTTCATATACAACGTATTTAAACATCTTTATGGCTAATCTTAACGCGTATCTAATACATAGCCATACCTAACCTAAAACTGAAATATGTACAATTTGTTTTCAGCGTATCCCGGATGAGCCTACGTGCAAGGTCATGACTGGTCCCAACTACTTGCTAGGTCCCACTTCTCACCGGAGTGACCTTGCGCAGGAGGCCCAGTTGCCCATCAGATTACTTCCCTCAAGCACCCCCTACGCCCTCTAATACTACCTCCCAGGGACTGCTCTTATGCCAACTTGGCTCCAATGCGCCTGTGCATGGATTGGCCCAAGGGCCTGCCGGAAGCAGAACTTCCTACCCCCGCATCCTTCAGCCTACCGGCTGTAAACGCCCCCTGGAGTGTGATGAGAGACCACTATCCCTCCCCCAGGCGGCCCCATTAATAATGGGATGTCTACTAAGAGATGGAAAAATTGACCGACCAATCATTACCTTACTGCCACAGGCCAGTATAGTTGACCGACTATCTGGCCCCCTCCTTCCACCTGCTGACAAAGGGTCATGCCCTGTCCTTTGCCCCTAACATCCAGGCTAGCACATTTTCAATTAAATACTCATTGCCCAGCTTAGAGAGGTGAACCCCGTCTTGGAGAAAATAGTGCTCCCCCGGATGCACCCATGCGCAATCGTTTGCTGTCTGGGAGACCGAAAAAGCCTATCAATCCTGTTATTGATTCTCTTCACAGAGTGATTCAAAGCCCACACCAACTCACCCCCTGCCATTGAAACCTCGGGATCATGTGAGACTAAACCAATACTGCCTGTGGGCACTTCTTGGCCAACTACCCCGTTTCCGTGATCAGTGCCTGCACCACTCCTTTCCTACCCAGGTGTACCAGGTCATTACCTCCCAAATGCACTATTACTGCGGCGGGTGCCGCCGGAGTCCTAGCTAACAAGGCACCAAAAACATTACAAAACTGTCATAATCGAAATCCCCCTTGTCCGTGCAGTGACACCTTGAAACCCGCCTGGCGGGCCCTGTCCGCAAAATGTCCTGTGAAAAAATGTTGTTTCAACCTGCTCACATATGAATGACCTACGATCCAGACTTCTTTTTGGCCTGGCCCCAGGCGGGGATCTGGAATGGGCGAGGCTCCGATGACCGGCATTCGACGACTAGCTCCCCTTCTACGGCACAGGACGTGGAAACTGTGAGAAATTGAAACAAAACCAACCATTAGCCAATAATACTTAAAGCAGTTGTAAACGCACATATCGTTTGTAACAGTCAGAAGACCAACGCCCTATTCTCTGAACTTCATGACCCTGCAGTCCGCAAGCCGTGGCTTCAGTGGCTGCCCAAATCCTGAAAGAATGTGTACCAAATTTTGATGTATCCAGGCCTGCTGCCCCCAGCGCCAATGTCAATATCCTGCCAAACTGAACTTTCGTGAGGGGGGTCCCATCCTGGTGAATGAATAGTGGCCCTCCAGCGCCTTGTGGCCTGCAAGCCAGAAAAGCCTCTAGGTTGCTACCGGACAGCATGTACTCCCTTGAGCCTTGTGCACAATAACATGGTCACTCCTCCCGTTCTGGTCTGTCTTGGACCTGGGAATTGATAGGGATAAAGATCCTCCCTGAAGGTGAACATGTGCAAATTGCATCCCACCATGCCAATCATGCTTGTTACGCGCCACTAATTCTCCCACCCTGAAAGCACCATAGAAGGTGAGGGAAAAGCGGACCTGAAAAGCTGAACCTCCCCAGTGGATCTACATACTTTCTCTACTGCCTCCATGAGGGCTGACAATATTTCCATGCTAATCGGGTGCCGGATGTCCGGCTGGGAACCTTGCAGGCACTGCCACACTTTCAGAGCCCTTTGTGTGGTAAGTTGGCCTGGTATATGCTGTCCACTAATTCTAGTGGGCACCTTGCACCAGTCCAAACAACCCCTTATTGGAGATAGGTTAAAGACAACCTTTATTGAAAGCTATCCTAGTGGTAGCTATGGAGAGCAGCCTTCAGGCTAAGTCTTGAAGGAATGTAAAGCAGCTTGTTTTACCAGTCTATAATCTCTTGAGTGACCAAATGAAAGAGGACCACACCAGGTATATATTCAAAATATATGTATTGATTACTAAACACACCCCTCTAGTCTCTTTATGAGGCTAGAGTTCGAAGTACATAAGTTATAAGTCAGTTATTAACAGTAATAGCACAAATACACGTTTGAACCCTAGGGGCGTACCAAACCATATACCAATAAAGTGGTATAAGAACCACGACTGAGCTAGACACAAGGCCTAGAGCCTGTAGAAGTGCTTGGACCACAAGGAACCACCCAAGGTAGTGACACAGGGGACCCACGGGGGACGCGTGCAGTGTGCTAACACAGCCGCGAATCGCCGTTAACTTCTATGGGGAAAGTCGCGGTTGGAAATTTAAAGAAAAGGGACACTTAAAGGAGGACTTGGAGCAAACCCTTTCAGAACTGGGTCGTTCTAGAGTCTATACCCACGGGAGCACCGGAGTACTCGTGTTACCTCACCCAGGGAAGCCGCGTGCATAGGTGCCTTTCGGGGTCGGGTTCGTCGTCGATTTGAATGGCGATCTGCTGCAAAGTGCTGCTGGCGACCAAGTCGAAAGTGTCCGGGTATATCCAAGGGTGGATTGGAGATCTGAAGAACCTGAAAGCAGAGGGGACAGAGTCTGGGTCACTAGCCAGTGACCAGGAAGGCGATGAGCAGATGCCCACCGATGTCGGGTGCTTCAGGTAGGTTGACGGTTGTCTTGACTCTTCAGCCACGAGGTCCAGGAGGTGTTGGCGATGACCAGGAGCTGGATTCGGACTGTCCCACAACGTCTGTCGATTGCTGAGGTGTCGGCGACTGGATTGGACCCAACAAGCCTTGGCAACGGCAAGTCTCGTGGAAAGAGAAGAAGGACAATGGTGCAGACCAGCAAGGTCTGAGGGACTCACCCAGCAAAGGTAAGTAAGGGAAAGCCTGGAGCAACCAGGGAAGCCCAAGTAGGATAAGATTGGCCTTCGTGAGGGCCTACTAGCCAATGGACTAGTGACCGCGAAGGAGCCTCGAGTGGACGCACTTGGAGCTGGCTCACGGGACACTCGTGGAGTGGGGGCCAGTGATCTTTGGTGCAGTCGGTGCTGGAGGTGGGGGTTACTCGGAGCCCAAAGCACAACTTTGTGGGAGCCCAGGAAGAGGATGCACTTGCAAATGTGCTTGGTGTCCAGGGGTCACAGTTCCACGTTACCCACGACAGCTACGGGCCTCAGCTTTGCTGGGGACTCAGGGCAGCCTCGGGGAAGTCTGGAAATCCACCTCTGGTGATGCAAAGACTTCGGCGTCTGACGGGAGCTCCAGCGATGCAGACCGGACAATTGCTTCTTTGGTGCCTGCCAAGCAGGGGAGTCACTCCTTGACCCCAAGGGAGATTCTTCAGTCCTCTAATCTTGAAGTAGAGCGTCGAAAGTCCAGGATTCTGTGTCAGAGTTTCGTCCAAGGATATATCTAAAGTCCTAAGGACTGGGGTCCCATACTTATACTAAGGTAGGGGGTTGGACATACTCTGTGGACCCACCTATGGGAGGGTCAGGGCAGAGGGGTGGTTACACCCCTTTCCCTTTGTCCAGTTTCACGCCAGAGCAGGGGCTGGAAGCCCCTGAACCGGTTTGAACTGGGGTATGCACAGGGACACCAAATGTGCCCCCAGTGCAGGACTTCAAAGCACCAGAGAGTGCTCCCGCCCAGCCCCAATACACACTATCCTGTCTGGGGAGGTGGTTACACCTCCCTGAGACAGGAAACCTATTGTCCAGGCCTCCCCTGCCGGAGTTTCGGTCAGCAGCAGGAGGCCAGACTCGTGTCTGTGGCAGCGGCATCCATTTTGTAATGCCAGGGCTTTGGAAAGAAGTTACCGGCCAGGCCAGTGTGTTCATGTCTCTCCCTCTAGAAGGGTGGAATGCTACCCCGCCGCCAGAATTGGCGGGGGGGTAGTATTCCAAGATGTTTGACACCAAACACGACATGTTTCCGTGCAGCCATTCCAAAGTTAGCAATTAACGCGAGTTTATAATGCGCTTAAGAGTATATGGTCAGGCTGCACTACAAACAGCATCAGAGAAGGGTCTCCGAACGCTGCAGAGGGGCCCTGCTCATGCAGGGGCACCCTCTCACATAGGAACCACGCACTCTGCCTTCAGGATTGACAAGGCCTGCCATAGGAGTGACTTATAGGTTCATATGTGTGTATGTATGTAATGATATAGGTAACCTATATCATAGTAAGGGGTGCATGCACCACCTTACCCAGGCTGCAGTAGCAGGCCTGTGGTGTCATTTTGGATGCCCTTCCAGGGGTGGCACAATACATGCTGCAGCCCCTGGTAGGCCTCTGAGGTACCTATGCCATGGGTACATAGTATACCATATACTAGGGACTTATAAGGGCACTCCAGATTCCAATCAGAGATGTGCCTAAGGCACATGGAAACCATTTTAGAGAGGAAGCAGCTAGGCTGGGGTCCTGATTGGCAGGGCCCCAGCCAGACTAAAGTCGAAAAACAGTGAAGCATCAGCAAAAAGTGGGGGTACCCATGTGAAGCAGATCCTACTCTCCTACACAACCCCCCCTCCCCAAACGCAGGGACATTAAACTAACCTTGCCCAGTTAAGTCTTCATGTTCTAAGTGGAAGTACCTAGAGAGTCCATCTGCATTGGCATGGTTACTCCCAGGTCTATGTTCCACTGTGAAGTCCATCCCCTGTAGGGAAATGGACCACCTAAGCAGTTTGGGGTTTTCACCCTTCATTTGTTTTAGCCATAAGAGGGGCTTATGGTCGGTTTGAACAAGGAAGTGAGTACCAAACAAGTATGGCCTCAACTTCTTCAGAGCCCAGACCACAGCAAAGGCCTCCCTCTCAATGGCTGACCAACGTTTCTCTCTAGGGGTCAGCCTTCTGCTAATAAAAGCTACTGGCTGATCCTGACCTTCATCATTCAATTGTGACAGTACAGCCCCTACCCCCAATTCAGATGCATCTGTTTGGACAATGAACTTCTTGGAGTAATCAGGACTCTGTAGAACGGGAGCAGTGCACATGGCCTGCTTTAGGTCATCAAATGCCTTTTGACAGCTAACTGTCCACTGAACCTTCTTGGGCATTTTCTTGGAAGTTAAGTCATTCAAGGGTGTCACTATTGATCCATACCCTTTGACAAATCTCCTATAGTACCCAGTCAGGCCTAAAAAGGCTCTCACCTGAGTCTGGGTAGTGGGAGCAGCCCAGTCCATGATGGTCTGGATCTTGCTCTGCAGTGGTTGAACCTGGCCTCCACCCACAAGGTGGCCCAGGTACACAACCTGACTCTGCCCTATCTGGCACTTGGTGGCCTTGATAGTCAGGCCTGCCTTCTGCAGGGCCTGTAAAACATTTCTGAGGTGGACCAGGTGATCCTCCCAGGTGGAGCTAAAGACAGCAATATCATCTAGATATGCTGCACTATAGGCTTCCAGGCCTGTAAGGACTGTATTCACCAACCTCTGAAAAGTGGCAGGTGCATTCTTCAGACCAAAGGGCATCACCACAAATTGATAATGCCCACTAGGGGTCGAGAATGCTGTCTTTGGCTTTGCATCATCAGCTAGCCTGATCTGCCAGTAGCCAGCTGTCAGGTCAAATGTGCTTAGATACTTGGCTGAGGCCAAAGTGTCTATTAGCTCATCTGCCCTAGGTATTGGATGGGCATCAGTCCTAGTGACTGCATTGAGAACCCTGTAGTCCACACAAAACAAACCTCATCTCTCTTTTCCCACCACTGGTGTGAGGTTTTGGCACAAGGACCACTGGACTAGCCCAAGGGCTATCTGAGGGTTCAATAACTCCCAAATCCAACATTTTCTGGACTTCTGTCCTGATACAGTCCCTGACATGGTCAGGTTGCCTATAAATCTTATTTTTAATAGGCAGACTGTCCCCAGTGTCCACTTCATGAGTGCACCAGGTGGTCTGACTGGGTGTCAGTGAAAACATGTGTCTGAACTGATTGAGCACCTGTCTACAATCAGTCTGCTGCTGGGTAGTGAGGCTGCCTGCCAAGGCTACACCATCTACTGACCCATCATCATGGTTCTGTGAGAGCAGGTCAGGGAGTGGGTCACTCTCTTCCTCCTGTCCCTCATCAGTAGCCATGAGCAAGCCCATGTCTGCCCTGTCCACATATGGTTTTAACCTGTTGACATGGAGAACCCTGTGGGGACTCCTGGGTGTTCCTAGGTCTACTAAGTAGGTAACCTCACCCTTCTGTTCAACAATGGTAAGGGGTCCACTCCATTTGTCTTGGAGAGCTGCTGGGGCCACTGGCTCCAACACCCACACCTTCTGTCCTGGCTGGTAAACAGTCAGTACAGCCTTTTGGTCATGGCAGGCTTTTTGAAGTTCCTGGCTAGCCTCAAGGTTTTTAGTTGCCTTTTTCATGTACTCAGCCATCCGGGAGCGGAGACCAAGTACGTAGTCCACTATGTCTTGCTTTGGGGGCTTGAGAGGTAACTCCCATCCTTCCTTCACCAAGCACAATGGACCCCTGACAGGGTGACCAAACAAAAGTTCAAAAGGGCTGTAGCCAACCCCTTTGAGGCACCTCCCTGTATGCAAATAAAAGGCAGGGCAAGAGTATGTCCCATCTTCGCCTAAGCTTTTCTGGGAGCCCTTTACTCATGCCCTTCAAGGTTTTGTTGAATCTCTCAACTAAACCATTGCATTGTGGGTGATAGGGTGTGGTGAACTTGTAAGTCACTCCACACTCCTTCCACATTGCTTTCAAGTATCCAGACATAAAGTTTGCACCCCTGTCTGATACAACCTCCTTAGGGAAGCCCACTCTTGAGAAAATTCCCAGGAGGGCCCTTGCCACCACAGGTGCTGTAGTGGTCCTAAGGGGAATAGCCTCTGGGTACCTGGTGGCATGATCCACTACCACCAGGATAAACCTGTGCCCAGATGCTGTTTGGGGATCCATGGGACCAACAATGTCAATCCCCACCCTTTCAAAGGGAACCCCCACCACAGGTAGTGGTATCAGGGGGCCTTTGTAGTGCCACCTGCCTTGCCACTGGCCTGCCAGGTTACACAGGAGCGACAAAACTCCTTGGTGTCTTCAGACATGTTGGGCCAGTGAAAGTGAGGGACAATTCTGTCCCAAGTCTTGTTCTGGCCCAGGTGACCTGCTAAGGGAATGTCATGGGCTAGGGTCAATAGGAAGCCCCTGAACTTCAGAGGTATAACCAACCTCCTGGTGGCACCAGGCTTGGGGTCTCTACACTCTGAGTACAAGAGTCCATTATCCCAATACACTGTATGGGGACCACTAGCTTTCCCAGCAGCCTCAGCAGCAGCTTGCTGTCTGAGGGGTTCAAGAGAGGGGCAGCTCTGCTGCTCCTGGCTCAGATCTGCCCTGGAAGGGCCCCTGTCCCCAAGAACTCAACCTGGTCAGGTTCAAGCTCCTCTGGGACAGTTCCTTCCTCAGGACTGAGATCATCCCCCTCAAGAGACTGATCTTCCTTCTGAGCCAAGGGGAAGGCACTGCCTTTACCCTACTACTCCTCCTCTTGGAGGGCACTTGGTCCATTATTCCAGAATCCAAGGCCTGTTCAGTGCTAGACATTTTGGCTTGTGACCTGGTCACAGCAAACACATCTGCAGGGATGCCCAGCATTTCTGCATGGGTCCTGAGCTCCACTTCTGCCCAAGCTGAAGTTTCTAAATCATTGCCAAGCAAGCATTCAACTGGTAGGTCTGCACTTACCACAACCTTCTTAAGGCCAGTTACCCCTCCCCAGGAGAAGTTAACAACTGCCAGAGTATGGTCTGTTCTGACATTGCTAGCATTGGTCACTTGGTACATCTCACCAAGTATAATCTGCCCAGGATTCACAAGGTCCTGTGTCACCATGGTGACACTTGCCCCTGTGTCCCTAAATGCCAAAGCCCCTCGTCCATTGATTAAGGGCTATTGCCTGTACTTGCCCAGATTACTGGGACTCACAGAGGAGGTCACATCCATGCCTCCATCACAGACTAGGACAGCCTGAGTGAGTTCTCTGACTAGGTCAGAGCTCATCTCCTTACCCAGGGTCAACCCTACTAAACCCTTGGCTGGGGTACTCCCACCACCAACTGTAACTGCACTAGGGGGAACAGGTGCCTTAGGGGCATTGGTGGGGGCTGGAGTAGAGTCTTTGGACTTGGTGCAATCACTGGTCCAGTGGGTCTTTTGCTTACAGACCTTGCACCATGGTTTCTTTTGGCCTTTCCCTTTGTTAGACTGTGAATCCCCACCTGAAGAAGATTTTTGGGGGCCTTGTGAAGACTTTTGGTCTTTACCCTTCTCCCCACCCTTATCAGAGTTCTTAGAATCTTGCTTCTTTGGGTCACCACCTTGGTTCTGTACCTTGTGCCTCACCCTGGTTCTGACCCATTTGTCTGCCTTCTTTCCCAATTCTTGGGGAGAGGTCAGATCAGAGTCCACCAGGTACTGATGCAACAGCTGATTTTGACAGTTATTAAGAATCTGCTCCCTCATGATAAGATTGTACAATTCTGTGAAGTCACACACCTTACTGCCCATCAACCAACCTTCCAGAGCCTTAGCAGAACAATCCACATAGTCTACCCAGTCTTGTGTCTGTGCTTTTTGGGTGTCTCTGAACTTTAACCTGTATTGTTCAGTTGTTAGGCCAAACCCATCAATAAGAGCACTCTTCAAGACTTTGTAATTGTCAGCATCCTCTTCTCTTACAGTGAGGAGCTTGTCTCTACCTTTGTCTGCAAAGGGGAGCCACAAGATTGCTGCCCACTGCTCCTGAGGGACCCTCTGTACTTTACAGGCCCTCTCCAGTGCAGTTATCCATTTGTGGATGTCATTCCCACTCTGGTAGGGAGGGACAATCTTGCTCAGGTTTCTATGGTCATAAGACCTTTCCCTATCTCTGGGGAAATTGCTGCCACCATGGGACGCTAGTCCCAACTTTTTTCTCTCTCTGTAGAGATCTAGGGACTCCCTGTCTATAGCCAATTGCTGTTTTCTGAGTTCAAGCTGGGCTTGCTCATACTGAATCAGTCTCTTTCTCCTCTCATGAGAGGATTCCCTCCTATGAGAGGAGACAGAGGTCCCTACTGAGGTGTCAGAGTGGTTAGACTCCTGAGAAGGAGATCTAGACCTTCTGGGCACACTCACAATCCTTCCTGGGGGGACAAAGGGGAGGTCATTCTGATCCTCCTCCTCATCCACAGGAGGAATTGGATTTTCCAGGTCAAGGTCATTGTCACCTTCCTGGTCAGTTCCAGTGGGGGGGTCCTGGGTGATGTCACCCCTGGCCCCTTCCTCATCTTCTGCCCCACCCTCTGTACCTACCCCTTCAGACCCTAGGGGTCTGGTGAGATCATCAGCCAGTAACATCTCTCTCAGATGTTGGGTGCTGGCACTTTGGCCTGTCTTCAGCTTCCTAACATTGCATAATGCTCTCAATTCCAAGAATGGGAGTTTATCATACTTGGAGGGAAGAAGCCCACTGGCTTCTGGCAAGGACTCTCTGGGTCCTGGCTTTGAAGACATTACTAGTGAGCACTGTTCCCAATAAGGTGCGTGCGAGCGCGCGCGCGCACCATGGTCACCCGGAGCGCGCAGTGTCCTGGATTTAGCACGCACACTGCATCCCTGAGAGACCGTTCGCGCCGCCGCTTTTAAAACGCGAGCGGCGCGAAATACAGTCATTTCCTGGTTGCGGGAGGCAGGAAGAGACAATGGTGACACGAGGGAGCTGCAGGTAAGTGTCTCCCTTACCGCCTGTGGGGTTAGGGAGGGCTGGCATTCACTTGCTGCATTAATTTTCCTGATGGTGCGGCTGTGGGGCTGATGTGGGCCTTTGAATTAGTATTCGTGTTAATTGCAGCGCCATTGTGCGCTGCAATTAACATGAATACTATCTCAAAGGCCCACATCAGCCCCACAGCCGCGCACCATTAGGAAGATTAATGCAGCAAATCTAAAGCACGACGTGTGCTTTCAGGATTCTGAAAACACATGTTGTGTTGGTTAACTTTCTGCATTTGTTTTCTTAAGAGTGCGCTGTTGCGGGGCTGATGTGGACCTTTGAAATAGTATTCATGTTAATTGCAGAGCACAATGGCGCTGCAATTAACACGAATACTATCTCAAAGGCCCACATCAGCCCCACAGCTGCGCTCCATTAGGAAAATTAATGCAGAAAGTTAACTAACACGACGTGTGTTTTCAGAATCCTGAAGCACACGTCGTGCTTGTTGACTTTCTGCATTTCTTTTCTTAAGAGTGCGCTTTTGCGGGGCTGATGTGGGCCTTTGATATAGTATTCATGTTAATTGCAGAGCACACGGGCGCTGCAATTAACATGAATACTATTTCAAAGGCCCACAATCAGCCTCGCAGCTGTGCACTATTAGGAAAAGGAATGCAGAAAGTCAACAATTACGACTTGTGCGTTCAGGATTCTGAAAGCACACATCATGTTTGAGACTGCGCATAGCTTCCAAGGTTTCAGATTGCTATGTGTGACATTGCATTATTTTCAGACTAATTATGAGTGACATTTCAATGACTAGGAGTGACACTTTCTTGCGAGCTAAATCAAGCAAAGAAGACGAGGGAAATATACAAATATCAGAAACAACATCCATTTGAATAATGAGAAACTCTATGAATTTAACTGCTGCAAAGCACACGTAAAATATGCAGCCAGGAAAAAGCATTCTGTGAAATTAAAATACAAACTGCTACTTTGGTTCTTTATTATGTTTGATGGGTGACAGCACAACACGTCTTTAATTAAGATTATTATACCGGCTCAGTCTCTTAGGCACTTACTTTGTTGGTTGACGTTCTCTGGCGTGTCGGGTCCGTGGCAATAGGGGGCCCCTGCATGGCCAGACCGCAGCGATTTGGACTTCGGCGGGTAACCAACGCCATCTACCTGGTCCAGGTGGGTCTGGCTCATGACTGTGAGACAGCCGCCGTTGATGCTGGTGGGGCCGGGGTTGACGTAGTCAAGGATACATAATGCTCAATATAATACAGGCGCCGCCGCGGTGGTGAGATCAACGCGCCCAGTTGCCATGCTATTATCCATACTGAGCTGAGCAAATGCCGCCGTGTGGTGTTCTTATCGCACATGCTGCTACTTCAGGACCGGAGCTGATCACTGGTCCCCCACCTCTCTTTCATGTTGCGGGCTGTACCTTGTCTCCGGGCGCCAGCAAGGGCTGGCAGTTGTGGCCGGGCACATTTGGCTTCACCTGCCCGGCGCATTCACCAGGCAGGCTCTATCAAGGCCTCAGCCTGCGCAGATTCTCTTTCCTCTTTACCTTGAGGGTCCAGTCGTGACACGGAGGAGACCCAATGAGAGTGTTATCGCCGTGGGCAAAGGAGGATTTTGTAGCGGCCCCGGCAAGTAATAAGCTTTGAGGATATTTCAAATGATAAATGTTCCGGCCCAAGGAGCTATCGCAAAGCGCTGCAGGATGATTGACTTGCAGATGCCTCCTGCTCCGCTCGCGCCGCGGACTACGCGCCTATTAAAATGAGTCTGACAACTTTAAAAGACTCACACACTGTCTCCACAGTAGCCATTGGGCGCACTGACAGCGACTCCTCTGACGTCAAAGTTATCGTGCGGCTGTAGTGTTACATTGTAGCAGCGCTAGCGCAGATGAGCCCAGCCAGCTCCTAAGTATGCCGGGAGCATCGCGCACCACTCTCACAGCTTTCAGCATGGTGTGTATACATCATAAACACTCCGCTTGACAGCTGTGAGAGGCGCTATAATGCGCGACTTTCCATTTCAGTGCGGTGATGCTGACCACCGCACTGAAATGCGATAGTCTTACGCCTGATGCATGACACTTGGCAGGGCTGACTGCATTTCTTTTATTAGTGCGGGCTGAGGAGCTGATTGTGGGCCTTTGGCAGTTTTATATAGCGCTAACTCGATCCGAAGGTATCAGAGTGCTTTACATAAGCACCAGTTGCATTATGGACGGACACATTCATTTTTAGGCTACCTATACTCTAGTGCTTCTACACCATCTATTACTTTTCTTCATACTTGTTTTATTGTGCCCTCTTCCCTGTGTCTCCTTTTTATGGTGATTTATTTTTGTAATTCTTTAAATATTCTGTGCCGCACCCTCTCCAATGATAGGCCGAAGCTCTCCTGCCCTACATGGATTAATTATGGCACCAGCCATCACTGTGTCGTTACCCTGAAGTGACCAGCTATCACCCATCGCAAGCAGGTAACAAAAGAAGAGAGTGAGACCATTATTGGCGCTAGGCTCTTGCTGCTTATTGTCATATGTTTGAAATAGAGATACCTTGAGGCCTTCCATATTTGAGGACGCAAAGGCATGAGCCATTTGTATCATTTTCCAAAAGGTAAAGGATATTTAAATCAGAACCTTTTGGTCTTCTACGTTTCAATCCTAAAACAAAGAAAAAATGAAAACGCAGGACAGTTTTTATTTAAATGAAGTAGTTGTAAAGTGGATGCTGTCTTTATTAGCTTTGCAGGCAGAATGTGGTTCAATATATTCATCTAATTTTAAAAAGCATGTATGTTAATTTTTTAAGAACAAATAAAATGTGCCTTGAAAATACTATCACATATTTGTCCTGCAATATAAAACACGGGTAAATACAAACATTACTTGTAGTTTGGATTGGGAGCTATAAAATCATCTATGTGAACTGTTTTTCTGTTTTGCCCTAAATCCTGTGCAGCTGGTGGTTTGGATCGTGGCTTGTGCCAACCGCTATACTTTCATAAAGGGGTTGAATGCTGAGGCCAGAACTCATACCTCAAAGTTCTAACCTGAAACTCAATTAGAGCCCTAGTAGAAGGCAACTAGTGCTAGTGCTTAATTTGAGCCAGTGGTTGCAGGAGAAGTCTAGGGGTTAAAACGTACTGGAGTGGTTAGGGTTGTCTTTACTAATAAGAATGTATTTCTACCCAAACCAACCCTTTTTACCATCATTAGTATAGTGAAAGATAAGTAAAAAACATAACTCTTTAACCTATACCATGCAGTTTGCAAGCAGCTCTTTGACACTTCATACACATTTTTGTAACAGCCATATTAACCCTCTGTACTACTTTATGATGAGTCAAAACTGCAACTAGACAAACAACTCTCTCTAGCAGAAATATTAATCACGGGAAACCTCCTTTACCTCGCAGTCTCAACAACGACCAGCCTTTGCAAAGCATTCACTACCCCGACTGCGACTTTACCACAAGTTACTTTAACCCAGAAGTTGTTATGACGACTTGCTGTAGGGGGCTTGTTTTTGGACTGGTGACAAACTATCTCTGACGGGAAAGCCAGACATTACTCCGTAGCTTGCACATCAAATTGTAAATATGTTATGTAATTGTGTATATATGTGATCTTGTATAGGCTCCCAACATTCCCCACCCTATGAACAGTGCTCGAGTTGAGGATCTTTAGTAAACCGTATTACGGTACCACCATTGGAGTCCTGTGCTTTTCTAAACCCAAAGTGTACTTGCCTGTGTAACCAATTCATGTCATTGCGTGTATATCTAAATTGAAAACCTGCTTTAAGACACTTCATGTGGCGCTACATGTGTGGAAATGCACTCTTTTCACTTTTTAAGTAAAAGTTTGGAGTGATATTTGGCACTGCACCCACACGCACGGTCTGGTTCCCGGCGCACATAGCCTTAGTTGCAGCGCACAGAGACCTTATACTGCCGCACACAGAGGAAAAAATTAGAGGGAACATTGCTAGTGAGGTGTGGTGTATGCACTACCTACTCTAGTGTGGCCTACTAAACTCTCTTGAGTTGTAGAAAGGGTGTGCTATCCCTTAACACACAACTCTAAGTTCAGTAGAACTTACTGTATACTAAACTTGATTTATATGTACCTTAGGTACCTTTAGTGGTTTTCAGTTGATCAATTCAATTGAGATTATCTGGTAAAACAATAGCAAGCTGGAATCCCACACGCTGCACACCAATGTGGTAAGTTGGCCTGGTATATGCTGTCCACTAATTCTAGTGGGCACCTTGCACCAGTCCAAACAACCCCTTATTGGAGATAGGTTAAAGACAACCTTTACTGAAAGCTATCCTAGTGGTAGCTATGGAGAGCAGCCTTCAGGCTAAGTCTTGAAGGAATGTAAAGCAGCTTGTTTTACCAGTCTATAATCTCTTGAGTGACCAAATGAAAGAGGACCACACCAGGTATATATTCAAAATATATGTATTGATTACTAAACACACCCCTCTAGTCTCTTTATGAGGCTAGAGTTCGAAGTACATAAGTTATAAGTCAGTTATTAACAGTAATAGCACAAATACACGTTTGAGCCCTAGGGGCGTACCAAACCATATACCAATAAAGTGGTATAAGAACCACGACTGAGCTAGACACAAGGCCTAGAGCCTGTAGAAGTGCTTGGACCACAAGGAACCACCCAAGGTAGTGACACAGGGGACCCACGGGGGACGCGTGCAGTGCGCCATTGTGCGCTGCAATTAACATGAATACTATCTCAAAGGCCCACATCAGCCCCACAGCCGCGCACCATTAGGAAGATTAATGCAGCAAATCTAAAGCACGACGTGTGCTTTCAGGATTCTGAAAACACATGTTGTGTTGGTTAACTTTCTGCATTTGTTTTCTTAAGAGTGCGCTGTTGCAGGCTGATGTGACCTTGAAATAGTATTCATGTTAATTGCAGAGCACAATGGCGCTGCAATTAACTACGAATACTATCTCAAAGGCCCACATCAGCCCCACAGCTGCGCTCCATTAGGAAAATTAATGCAGAAAGTTAACTAACACGACGTGTGTTTTCAGAATCCTGAAAGCACACGTCGTGCTGTTGACTTTCTGCATTTCTTTTCTTAAGAGTGCGCTTTGCGAGGCTGATGTGGGCCTTTGATATAGTATTCATGTTAATTGCAGAGCACACGGGCGCTGCAATTAACATGAATACTATTTCAAAGGCCCACAATCAGCCTCGCAGCTGTGCACTATTAGGAAAAGGAATGCAGAAAGTCAACAATTACGACTTGTGCGTTCAGGATTCTGAAAGCACACATCATGTTTGAGACTGCGCATAGCTTCCAAGGTTTCAGATTGCTATGTGTGACATTGCATTATTTTCAGACTAATTATGAGTGACATTTCAATGACTAGGAGTGACACTTTCTTGCGAGCTAAATCAAGCAAAGAAGACGAGGGAAATATACAAATATCAGAAACAACATCCATTTGAATAATGAGAAACTCTATGAATTTAACTGCTGCAAAGCACACGTAAAATATGCAGCCAGGAAAAAGCATTCTGTGAAATTAAAATACAAACTGCTACTTTGGTTCTTTATTATGTTTGATGGGTGACAGCACAACACGTCTTTAATTAAGATTATTATACCGGCTCAGTCTCTTAGGCACTTACTTTGTTGGTTGACGTTCTCTGGCGTGTCGGGTCCGTGGCAATAGGGGGCCCCTGCATGGCCAGACCGCAGCGATTTGGACTTCGGCGGGTAACCAACGCCATCTACCTGGTCCAGGTGGGTCTGGCTCATGACTGTGAGACAGCCGCCGTTGATGCTGGTGGGGCCGGGGTTGACGTAGTCAAGGATACATAATGCTCAATATAATACAGGCGCCGCCGCGGTGGTGAGATCAACGCGCCCAGTTGCCATGCTATTATCCATACTGAGCTGAGCAAATGCCGCCGTGTGGTGTTCTTATCGCACATGCTGCTACTTCAGGACCGGAGCTGATCACTGGTCCCCCACCTCTCTTTTCATGTTGCGGGCTGTACCTTGTCTCCGGGCGCCAGCAAGGGCTGGCAGTTGTGGCCGGGCACATTTGGCTTCACCTGCCCGGCGCATTCACCAGGCAGGCTCTATCAAGGCCTCAGCCTGCGCAGATTCTCTTTCCTCTTTACCTTGAGGGTCCAGTCGTGACACGGAGGAGACCCAATGAGAGTGTTATCGCCGTGGGCAAAGGAGGATTTTGTAGCGGCCCGGCAAGTAATAAGCTTTGAGGATATTTCAAATGATAAATGTTCCGGCCCAAGGAGCTATCGCAAAGCGCTGCAGGATGATTGACTTGCAGATGCCTCCTGCTCCGCTCGCGCCGTGGACTACGCGCCTATTAAAATGAGTCTGACAACTTTAAAAGACTCACACACTGTCTCCACAGTAGCCATTGGGCGCACTGACAGCGACTCCTCTGACGTCAAAGTTATCGTGCGGCTGTAGTGTTACATTGTAGCAGCGCTAGCGCAGATGAGCCCAGCCAGCTCCTAAGTATGCCGGGAGCATCGCGCACCACTCTCACAGCTTTCAGCATGGTGTGTATACATCATAAACACTCCGCTTGACAGCTGTGAGAGGCGCTATAATGCGCGACTTTCCATTTCAGTGCGGTGATGCTGACCACCGCACTGAAATGCGATAGTCTTACGCCTGATGCATGACACTTGGCAGGGCTGACTGCATTTCTTTTATTAGTGCGGGCTGAGGAGCTGATTGTGGGCCTTTGGCAGTTTTATATAGCGCTAACTCGATCCGAAGGTATCAGAGTGCTTTACATAAGCACCAGTTGCATTATGGACGGACACATTCATTTTTAGGCTACCTATACTCTAGTGCTTCTACACCATCTATTACTTTTCTTCATACTTGTTTTATTGTGCCCTCTTCCCTGTGTCTCCTTTTTATGGTGATTTATTTTTGTAATTCTTTAAATATTCTGTGCCGCACCCTCTCCAATGATAGGCCGAAGCTCTCCTGCCCTACATGGATTAATTATGGCACCAGCCATCACTGTGTCGTTACCCTGAAGTGACCAGCTATCACCCATCGCAAGCAGGTAACAAAAGAAGAGAGTGATACCATTATTGGCGCTAGGCTCTTGCTGCTTATTGTCATATGTTTGAAATAGAGATACCTTGAGGCCTTCCATATTTGAGGACGCAAAGGCATGAGCCATTTGTATCATTTTCCAAAAGGTAAAGGATATTTAAATCAGAACCTTTTGGTCTTCTACGTTTCAATCCTAAAACAAAGAAAAAATGAAAACGCAGGACAGTTTTTATTTAAATGAAGTAGTTGTAAAGTGGATGCTGTCTTTATTAGCTTTGCAGGCAGAATGTGGTTCAATATATTCATCTAATTTTAAAAAGCATGTATGTTAATTTTTTAAGAACAAATAAAATGTGCCTTGAAAATACTATCACATATTTGTCCTGCAATATAAAACACGGGTAAATACAAACATTACTTGTAGTTTGGATTGGGAGCTATAAAATCATCTATGTGAACTGTTTTTCTGTTTTGCCCTAAATCCTGTGCAGCTGGTGGTTTGGATCGTGGCTTGTGCCAACCGCTATACTTTCATAAAGGGGTTGAATGCTGAGGCCAGAACTCATACCTCAAAGTTCTAACCTGAAACTCAATTAGAGCCCTAGTAGAAGGCAACTAGTGCTAGTGCTTAATTTGAGCCAGTGGTTGCAGGAGAAGTCTAGGGGTTAAAACGTACTGGAGTGGTTAGGGTTGTCTTTACTAATAAGAATGTATTTCTACCCAAACCAACCCTTTTTACCATCATTAGTATAGTGAAAGATAAGTAAAAAACATAACTCTTTAACCTATACCATGCAGTTTGCAAGCAGCTCTTTGACACTTCATACACATTTTTGTAACAGCCATATTAACCCTCTGTACTACTTTATGATGAGTCAAAACTGCAACTAGACAAACAACTCTCTCTAGCAGAAATATTAATCACGGGAAACCTCCTTTACCTCGCAGTCTCAACAACGACCAGCCTTTGCAAAGCATTCACTACCCCGACTGCGACTTTACCACAAGTTACTTTAACCCAGAAGTTGTTATGACGACTTGCTGTAGGGGGCTTGTTTTTGGACTGGTGACAAACTATCTCTGACGGAAAGCCAGACATTACTCCGTAGCTTGCACATCAAATTGTAAATATGTTATGTAATTGTGTATATATGTGATCTTGTATAGGCTCCCAACATTCCCCACCCTATGAACAGTGCTCGAGTTGAGGATCTTTAGTAAACCGTATTACGGTACCACCATTGGAGTCCTGTGCTTTTCTAAACCCAAAGTGTACTTGCCTGTGTAACCAATTCATGTCATTGCGTGTATATCTAAATTGAAAACCTGCTTTAAGACACTTCATGTGGCGCTACATGTGTGGAAATGCACTCTTTTCACTTTTTAAGTAAAAGTTTGGAGTGATATTTGGCACTGCACCCACACGCACGGTCTGGTTCCCGGCGCACATAGCCTTAGTTGCAGCGCACAGAGACCTTATACTGCCGCACACAGAGGAAAAAAATTAGAGGGAACATTGCTAGTGAGGTGTGGTGTATGCACTACCTACTCTAGTGTGGCCTACTAAACTCTCTTGAGTTGTAGAAAGGGTGTGCTATCCCTTAACACACAACTCTAAGTTCAGTAGAACTTACTGTATACTAAACTTGATTTATATGTACCTTAGGTACCTTTAGTGGTTTTCAGTTGATCAATTCAATTGAGATTATCTGGTAAAACAATAGCAAGCTGGAATCCCACACGCTGCACACCAATGTGGTAAGTTGGCCTGGTATATGCTGTCCACTAATTCTAGTGGGCACCTTGCACCAGTCCAAACAACCCCTTATTGGAGATAGGTTAAAGACAACCTTTACTGAAAGCTATCCTAGTGGTAGCTATGGAGAGCAGCCTTCAGGCTAAGTCTTGAAGGAATGTAAAGCAGCTTGTTTTACCAGTCTATAATCTCTTGAGTGACCAAATGAAAGAGGACCACACCAGGTATATATTCAAAATATATGTATTTATTACTAAACACACCCCTCTAGTCTCTTTATGAGGCTAGAGTTCGAAGTACATAAGTTATAAGTCAGTTATTAACAGTAATAGCACAAATACACGTTTGAGCCCTAGGGGCGTACCAAACCATATACCAATAAAGTGGTATAAGAACCACGACTGAGCTAGACACAAGGCCTAGAGCCTGTAGAAGTGCTTGGACCACAAGGAACCACCCAAGGTAGTGACACAGGGGACCCACGGGGGACGCGTGCAGTGTGCTAACACAGCCGCGAATCGCCGTTAACTTCTATGGGGAAAGTCGTGGTTGGAAATTTAAAGAAAAGGGACACTTAAAGGAGGACTTGGAGCAAACCCTTTCAGAACTGGGTCGTTCTAGAATCTATACCCACGGGAGCACCGGAGTACTCGTGTTACCTCACCCAGGGAAGCCGGGTGCATAAGTGCCTTTCGGGGTCGGGTTTCGTCGTCGATTTGAATGGCGATCTGCTGCAAAGTGCTGCTGGCGACCAAGTCGAAAGTGTCCGGGTGGATCCAAGGGTGGATCGGAGATCTGAAGAACCTGAAAGCAGAGGGGACAGAGTCTGGGTCACTAGCCAGTGACCAGGAAGGCGATGAGCAGATGCCCACCGATGTCGGGTGCTTCAGGTAGGTTGATGGTTGTCTTGACTCTTCAGCCACAAGGTCCAGGAGGCATTGGCGATGACCAGGAGCTGGATTCGGACTGTCCCACAACGTCTGTCGATTGCTGAGGTTACGGCGACCGGATTGGACCCAACAAGCTTTGGCAACGGCAAGTCTTGTGGAAAGAGAAGAAGGATGATGGTGCAGACCAGCAAGGTCTGAGGGACTCACCCAGCAAGGGTAAGTCAGGGCAAGCCTGGAGCAACCAGGGAAGCCCAAGCAGGATAAGATTGGCCTTCGTGAGGGCCTACTAGCCAATGGACTAGCGACCGTGAAGGAGCCTCGAGTGGACGCACTTGGAGCTGGCTCACGGGACACTAATGGAGTGGGGGCCAGTGATCTTCAGTGCAATCGGTGCTGGAGGCAGGGGCTACTAGGAGCCCAAAGCACAACTTCGTGGGAGCCCAGGAAGAGGATGCACTTGCAAATGTGCTCGGTGTCCAGGGGTCACGGTTCCACATTACCCACGACAGCTATGGGCCTCAGCTTTGCTGGGGACTCAGGGCAGCCTCGGGGAAGTCTGGAAATCCACCTCTGGTGATGCAAAGACTTCGGCGTCTGACGGGAGCTCCAGCGATGCAGACCGGACAATTGCTTCTTTGGTGCCTGCCAAGCAGGGGAGTCACTCTTTGATGCCAAGGGAGATTCTTCAGTCCTCTAATCTTGAAGTAGAGCGTCGAAGGTCCAGGATTCTGTGTCAGAGTTTCGTCCAAGGATATATCTAAAGTCCTAAGGACTGGGGTCCCATACTTATACTAAGGTAGGGGGTTGGACATACTCTGTGGACCCACCTATGGGAGGGTCAGGGCAGAGGGGTGGTTACACCTCTTTCCCTTTGTCCAGTTTCGCGCCAGAGCAGGGGCTGGAAGCCCCTGAACCGGTTTGAACTGGGGTATGCACAGGGACACCAAATGTGCCCCCAGTGCAGGACTTCAAAGCACCAGAGAGTGCTCCCGCCCAGCCCCAATACACACTATCCTGTCTGGGGAGGTGGTTACACCTCCCTGAGACAGGAAACCTATTGTCCAGGCCTCCCCTGCCGGAGTTTCGGTCAGCAGCAGGAGGCCAGACTCGTGTCTGTGGCAGCGGCATCCATTTTGTGATGCCAGGGCTTTGGAAAGAAGTTACCGGCCAGGCCAGTGTGTACATGTCTCTCCCTCTAGAAGGGTGGAATGCTACCCCCGCCGCCAGAATTGGCGGGGGGGGTAGTATTCCAAGATGTTTGACACCAAACACAACATGTTTCCGTGCAGCCATTCCAAAGTTAGCATTTAACGTGAGGTTATAATGCGCTTAAGAGTATATGGTCAGGCTGCACTACAAACAGCATCAGAGAAGGGTCTCCGAATGCTGCAGAGGGGCCCTGCTCATGCAGGGGCACCCTCTCACATAGGAACCACGCACTCTGCCTTCAGGATTGACAAGGCCTGCCATAGGAGTGACTTATAGGTTCATATGTGTGTATGTATGTAATGATATAGGTAACCTATATCATAGTAAGGGGTGCATGCACCACCTTACCCAGGCTGCAGTAGCAGGCCTGTGGTGTCATTTTGGATGCCCTTCCAGGGGTGGCACAATACATGCTGCAGCCCCTGGTAGGCCTCTGAGGTACCTATGCCCTGGGTACATAGTATACCATATACTAGGAACTTATAAGGGCACTCCAGATTCCAATCAGAGATGTGCCTAAGGCACATGGAAACCATTTTAGAGAGGAAGCAGCTAGGCTGGGGTCCTGATTGGCAGGGCCCCAGCCAGACTAAAGTCGAAAAACAGTGAAGCATCAGCAAAAAGTGGGGGTACCCATGTGAAGCAGATCCTACTCTCCTACACTTTGTACTACAAATGTATTTATTTATTTATTTGAAAAGTTTTATAAAGCGCAAACAAGACCCAACCGGGTATCAGAGCGCTGTACAAAGAGGAAAGCTGACGTATACGTACAGAGACAATATAAATACACTTACATAAAGGAAATATGAGGCCAAGCAGTGTCATCATAGACTGACTTCGAAGACAAACGAAGTAAGTTTAAACCCCCAGTAGAAATGATTGTCAAGCATAAGTTTCAAACATAAAGTGAAAGTAAATTGTTAAGCATACAATAACACACCCAAGCACACCCCATAAGGCAACATGAGAGGAACCTGAGGCATAAAATAAATGAGGACGCTAGGGGAAGAGTAGGTAGAAAATGAACAAACAATAAACAGCCCACCCAGATGAGGCCGAACAGTTTCATCATCGCCTTACTATAAAGACAGCTGAGATACGTTTTAAACCCCAAGTGAGAATGATTGTCAAGCACGAGTTACAAACATAAAGTGAAAGTACATTGTCAAGCATAAATTTCAACACAGCAAAGTAAAAATGCTTGTCAAGAATGCAGGTAATTGACTAGCAAATGACATGGAGGCTATTGTTGATGCAGTTCTTCCAATAGTAGCCATTTGAACTGTTTTTTGAATGAGGCAGTCGAAGGATTGGCTCTGATCTCTGTTGGAAGGGCATTCCAAATTCTTGGAGCCAGTCCTGAGAAGGTACGATTGTAACTTATTTTTTTATTGAATTTCGGTGGTTTCAGTAGAAGGGTATTTGAGCTTCTTAGGTTTCTTCTGGATCCGGAGAGCTCAAGTTTTTTTGCCAGGTAAACGGGGCTATTGAAATGTATAGCTTTATGTGTCAGGCAGGCTATCGTGAAGCGGATCCTAGCTTCAATGGGGCGCCAGTTAAGCTGGATTAGGTCAGGTGTGATATGATCATGCTTTCTTGAACCTGTGATTAGCCTGGCAGAGGCGTTCAGAGTAGCTCTTAGCGGTGCTAACCTAGATTTAGGAAGACCAGCTAGGGTCACCAAGCCATATTCAACTTGTGATCTAACTAAGGATTGGACTGCTGATTGCATGCCTTCTGGAGGTAGGAACGGTTTGATTTTCCTAAGAGTGTTGAGCTGATGGTTGGCACTCTTAATGGTTGCACTGATGTGACCTTGCATGTTTAGAAATGTGTCTAGGGTGACCCCTAAAGAGCAGGCGGAGTCCACCAAATGCGGGGTGCAGTTGAGTGCTGAGATTTTTGATCCAGTTTTGCGTGGGGGCCTCGTGGTTGCGTGGGGAAATCAGGAGAAATTCAGTTTTGAGAGAGTTAAGTAATAGGTGGTTATGTGTTAGCCATTGTTGAGGTTTTTGAAGCACTCCGTTAAGAGTTTTATTGTCATCTGGAGAGGAGATCTTCAAATACAGTTGAGTGTCATCCGCGTACATGTGGTACTGAATGTTTGAGTCATTTAGAATGGCAGTTAGAGGTTCCATGCATAGGTTGAAGAGCGTGGGCGAAAGTGCAGAACCTTGAGGCACCCCAATAGAGGCTGAAGTGCTGGCCGCCAAAGATTGGTTGACTTTGATTCTTTGTGTTCGATTATGCAGGAAAGAGGAGAACCAATTTAGGACAGGGCCCGACAGCCTGTATTGAAGAAGGTTAATCAGGTTATCATGTTTGATAGTGTCAAAAGCAGAGGACAAGTCCAGAAGGATTAGAAGACAAGGTGTATCTTGGTCCAGAGCTCTCAATGCGTCATCAACAATGTGAGTTAGCGCTGTTTCTGTGCTATGACCTGATCTAAAGCCTGATTGATGTTGGTCTAGGAGTTGAAATTTCTCAATGTGGTCGCAAAGCTGTGTGTGAACACATTTCTCGAGCAATTTCGCTAGGGACATGATGTTGGTGATCGGTCGGAAGTTACTGGGATCTGTAAGGTCTGCATTGGGCTTCTTGGGGATGGGTGTGACTTGCCCCATTTTAAGGCAGTCGGGAATCCTCCCCTTGTAAGAGAGATTGTTGGATGATCCTGGACCAGAGAGGCAGAACTGCCAAGTTGAGGTCTTTGAGCAGCTTGGCGGGGAGTGGGTCCTTGAAATGGTTGGAAGGTTTCAGAGAAGCCAGGGAAAGTGACAGCTCCTCCAAGTCTGGAGGTCGGAAGGTATTCCAGCAGGCATTGTTTTTGGGTGTGTACAGGCATTGATTTTGGGTGTGTACTGCCGTGTAACCAGGCAAACCCTCGGAACTCATAGACAACAAATTCTCAGCGGCCCGTTGCAGTTCCCGCTCAATACTTCTAGACTTTTCAGCGAAGTGCTCTGAGAAGTCCTCCTCACTGGGTCCAGCGATTTTGATTGCTGCAATAGGATTAGCCTGTTGTTTGATGATATCAAACAGTTTCCTGGGACGGTTTTTAGTGCTGTCAAGTTGATCTCTGAAATGATCTGATTTAGAGATGCGAATGAGTTTGTTGTAAGAGCTTCTCATCTTTCTTAACTGTTCGAGGCTAGAAGTGGAGGGGTCATTTCTCCAACGTCTCTCAGAGAGCCTCAGCGTGCGACGTTCGTCATTAAGGGTACCATTGAACCAAGGTTTGGATTGTTTGCAGGGAATCCTTTTAAGTAGCTTCGGGGCTGCAGAGTCGAGAATATTAGACATAGTGTTGAAGTAATGATCCGTCAACTCTTCCAAATTATTCATGGTAGTTGGAGGTTCAAGTACATTCTTGCTCAAGATGGAAAGGTTAGAGATGTTGATATCTCTCAAGTTACGGGACAATTGCTTGTTTTTGAGCGGTTGCCCTTGTCTAAGCAATACCTTCTCCTGAATGCGAAAGGAGATTTGGAGATGATCCGACCAATCACATGGTACTATGTCGTCTAACTGAATAATGTGCTCTCTAGCTATGATGAGGTCAAGGGTAGCGCCCACGCAGTGGGTAGGCCCGTTGTAGGCCTGTATATAGTTGAGGTTTGAGAGGAAAGACTTAAGAGAACAGACTACTGGATCATTAGAGTCATTCCAGTGAAGGTTGAAGTCACCGAGGAAGATGTGATTAGTATGGAGGGCTGAGCTGGCAGAGATGGATTCCATTAATTGTTCTACGAAGAGTAAGTTGTTGTCCCCAGGAGGATGGTAGATCGAGTGAAGCACACAGACAGTCGTGCCCTTGTTCCAAATTTCAGCGACAAGTAGCTCACAGGAGGACATCGAGTCCTTATGAGTCTACTTCAAAACGAGGCTGGACCGATAGATGCAGGCAATCCCCCCCCAGCTTTAATAGCCCTATCACATCTTACAATGTCATAGCCCGGAGGAATTAAAATGTCAAGTATTGGGGAGGAAGAGTCATTGAGCCATGTTTCCGTAAGAATCAGGAGGTCTAATTCTTGTGATAAGATGAGTTCGGAGATATCTGCTGCGTGCTTCACTGCTATTCTGCAGTTGAGAAGCATCGATTTGATATGGGAATCTGTAGTTGCTTCTACTAGGTGCGAAGTGACTACCTGAAGTAAGTTATCCTTATTCAAGGATCTCAAGTTAACACTTGGTTCTCTATCAGGATCAGAGGAGATAGTGGGTATGGAGCTAGGCGAAATTGCGTAGTCCTCATAAGATGGTGAGAGTGCGAGCGTGTCAACCTCAGACCACTGCGTCTGTAAACTACAGGGTCTGGAGTGGAGGTAGGGAGGAGGGGGAGCGGGCCCTCGAGGGTAGTTCGGGCAGGTAACAGAGGACCTTTTCATTCCATCATTTAAATTAGTTGCAGGGTGCGAGGGCAGATCCGATCCCGCGGGCGGATAAGGTGTGAGGAACTTTTCATTCTTTATTGAGCATTGTAGGAGGATCTGGAGGTTGTCATTTACAGAAAGGAGGTCCCGCTTCAGTTCGGCCAATTGTTCCTCAATCCGCCGAAGACTGACACCATCAGGTGACCGTCCAGTATAAGGTGCAGGGAGATGCCCCTTCTCCATACAGCTTTTACAGGGGGAGATGGACCCCTGCTTAAGCTCAGTTGTGGTCTCCAAAGGAGTAGCGTGAATGGTAAGGATGGCGTCAGGGATCATAAGCGGCGGTTGAGGGGTACACCCTTGAGTAAGTCCAAGGGGCGGTCCACAGGTAGTATCCTGAGCCCTGGGTGTAGAGCAAGAGGAAGCAGTAGGTTTAGCGGAGTTCAGAGGAGAGGGTGGCCCAAAGGTAGCGTCCTGAGCAATGGGAAGAGAGTTAGAGGAGGAAAGCAAAGGAAAGGGAGTCCTTAAGGTAGCATTAGGATTAGGAGTAGGGATAGATTGGACGTGAGGTGAGGGGTCGTTGTTGCTTCTAGTCAAGAGGTTAGGTCGCGGTGTAGTGGGTTTTGGGACCAAGGGAGGTGAGTGTACTATGTTTAGGGGGAAGTCCGTGTCCAGGGGACTGGCAGTAGGATTGGAAGTGGGGGTGGTTTGTGCCTGAGGTGGAGGGACAGGGGGTTGACTGTGCCGCGGTTTGAGGGGGATCAGTGTCCAATGGATCATTGGTGCCGTTGGCTGTAGAGAGGGTGTGGGCAGGAGTGGTACGTGTCACGGGATCAGCCTTGTAGAGATTCCTGGTTGTGCGTTTGCTGGTCCTGGTAGTATCGGTTGCCGTCATTGTAGTGGGTGTGTGCCGGCGGAGTGTGATGATAGGGGTAGTGAGATTATAGTTGGTGATGGTGGATGTCCATGAGTTGTAACGTGGGTCATCTGGTGAGGGAGATTGGGTCGGTTTAGGGTTTTTTGTCTGGGTGAGGGGCGGTAAGGAAGATTGGGTTTGAAGGCACTGATGAGTTATAGAGGAGAGTAGCGTTGGAAAGTACCGATCAAAAGTGGTGAGGTGCGGGTCCGAGGCCTGAATGAGAATGTTTCCTGTTTTGAAGATGGAAATTGTCAGTTCTCCTTTAAAGGTAGGGGAGACAGTTGTGGAGATTTTTTCGCCATAGGGAATATTAACCGACTTGGTGACTAGAAAATGAAGAAGGAAGGTGTTTTTCCACTTAGTTGGGTGGTTTGTGTAAAAGATTAAGTTAGTTTTCGTCTCGCCATTAGTAGCAGTGTGGTAGTTGTCAACAATAAGTGTTTCTGGGTGTTTTAGGGTTCTATGCTTTAAGTTCTTTTTAGCATTACTGGTCAGGTTTTCTGGGTAATTAATGGACCATGAGTTTGGTCCGTGGCGAGCGAGTTTAGAGTTCCTGGTGGTATATGGCGGAGGCATAGTTAATGACTGAGAGATTCTGGATTTAAAGAATCGGTTGGAGGATCTAATCAGTCTAGCCACTGATCGGTGGGGCTTACCAGGTTACTTTCAGTAGAGACAGTTGAGAGGGCTGTTAATCGTATGCCCATGCCAAGATGGCCACTGCAAAAGACCTATTATTATGAAAGGCTTCTAGCTCAGTCCTCTTTCTATTGTTGTGAAAGCTTCGAGCAGTCCTCTTTCCCTTTCTGTGAGTAGGGGCATGTGAGGACATCTTCCATTTTTGTTTATTAACATTTACATCCCAAGTGGTTTTAAAATGGCTGAGCCAGCACACATAGACCTCAACCCCAATAGATTCAAAGCATCCGCAAAAGGTTCTGGCCCAAAGTCTTAGGAGAGATGTCATGCGTGGCACTGTCCGTATGCAAAGTCAAGGCAGTCTGGGTAGTCCACATCCCAAAAGACAGACCTAGACACACACACGTCGGAAGAAGGCAAGCCGGGACCCGAGTCAAAGAAGTCTCATGAGAGACGCCCTGCGGGGCATTCTCCGTCCATTGGGACAATTCGGGTCAGGGCAGTAACCAAAAGTGGCAATCCCCAGGACAAGTTTGGTGTGGGAACCGGTCCCCAGCAGGAATCAGGTGCGCGTCAACTCCCCAGCCGATGGCCGTTCAACATCTAGGCATCCGGCAGTGCAGGGGGGGAGGACTCACCGGGACTGGTCTCCGTCGTCTGGATCAGCACCGTCCGGAAGCCACAAGCATCAGGCAGCGGCGGCAGGGGATGAGCAGGCTGACCGTGGGCGGCAGCCGGTGATCAGGCTGATATGGGCGCTGCGGAGCAAGGTGCCGCAAGAAGGCGCCAAGAGACCAAATGGCATCAGCATTCATCGCCCAGCCAACAGCCACTGGCACAATGATGGTCCTTTGAAGCTGAGGGAACTGAAAAAGAGCCCGTAGGATCCCTATGTCCCTGTATCTTTGCAAAAAAGGCTATCCCCACCATGTGGCGTCTGGTGCATGCCACAGAGCGCCCCCATCCCTCAATTCTTTCACGAATGATATGAAAGATGTTGACTCGTGCCATGCCCCCTCCCAGCCACCCCCAGAAATTTGCAGTGGGTGGTAAAAGCCCCCTCATAGGCCCGCCTGGTCCTGGGTGCTAGGCTAGCTGCCACGCGGTCTGATGTGTTGGGGCACCAAGTTGCCACAGATGCTCTGGAAAAGGTGTTGGACTGTCCGCTGCTCCTAGATGGTAGGACTTGAAAACCTGCATCTTGAAACAAGACAATGCATCAGCAGCGTGGTTGAGTACACCTGGGACATGCCTGGCCCTAAACATCACATTTAATCTGATGCATTGCAGTACTATCTCTTTTAACATCCCACAATTAGCAGACTGCTGATTAATGCATTCCACTACTGCCATATTATCAGACCAGAAAACCACTGATTGATTGCGAAACTGGTGCGGCCAAATGGTTAGGGCCACGAAGATGGGAAATAGTTCCAGAAATCCAATGTTACCTGTTATACCGGCGTCAACCCACCAACTTGGCCAACTTTGCGCTGCCCATTGTGGGCCCAGGATGGCACAAAAACCCTCACTCACAGCAGCGTCTATCATGAGACCAAGGTCCAGGCTGGACCTAGCAGGGCTGGGCCATACTACAGTGCCATTGAAATCATGCAGGAATGCCATCCAAATCCACATATCCTGCTTAACCTCTCTGGACAACCGAGTGTGGAGATGCTTCTCTTTCAAACCAGACATTGCTTTTGCAATGGAACGCGAAAAGGGGTGGGCCATTGTAATGAATAAGCATTCCCACTGCCTTCTGCAGTTGATGTAAAGTGACCTTTTCCTTGCTCAGGCAATCCTCCAATGCTAGTGTGAAACATCTTACCTTACTCAGTGGCAGGCGTGATACACCCTCCACTGAATCCAGTTCTATGCCCAGAAACTCAATTTGTGTGGCCGGTCCCACTGTCTTTCCTGGTGCCAGGGGGACCCCAAACTTGCGCATGAGTGGGCAAAAAGCTTCTAACGCCCTGTCACACTCCTGTGACCCTGGCACCCCTAACAACAGGAAGTCATCCAAATAGTGCAATACACAGTGGTGCCCAGTCACCTGCCTGAAAACCCACTCCAGAAAAGAGCTGAATTTCTCAAAATATGAGCAAGAGACAGAGTACCCCATTGGCATGCACTTGTCCATGTAGTACTTCCCCTCTAGCTGGAACCCCGAAAGTTGGAAATCTTGTGGATGACCTGGCAGTAAACGGAAGGCAGATTCTATGTCAGATTTCACCAACAACGTGCCTGGGCCAAGCGACTGCAGCATTGCAATTGCCTGATCCAATGACGCGTATCTCACAGTGCACAGGGCCCCATCAATAGCATCATTCAATGATTGACCCCTGTGAGCGGATAAGTTATGGATCAAGCGGAACTCCCCCGGGTCTTTTTTGGGCACCACCCACAGTGGTGAGGAGACAAAATCTTCAACCGGTATCGTATCAAAAGGACCAGCCAGTCTTCATAAACGCAATTCCTTCAACACTTTAGCTATTGCCACAGACTTGTTATCCCTCACTGATTGCTGATTGCGACAGTAAGAGACCCCAGAATAGCCAGGTGCAGGAATCCTAAAGCCAACCCTGAAACCTTCTAACAAAGTCTAGGCTGTGTTTGGGCAACAGTATTTATTTAGCCAGGGTATCAAAGCCATTGTTTTTATGGGTGAGTGTGCCTTGCTAAGCAACAAGCCCTCATTCCTGTTTTTTACCTCCCTTAGCTTTTGATTTCTTGAAACATTTGGATTCCTGGTGGGAAGATAGGCCGCAGAAGGAACAGGCATGCCTGAATTTGCACGAACCAGTGGGCCTAGTGCAGGTCACCTGTTAAAATCCCAACAAGCCCCCTTATTGCCACCCCTCCCCCGCTATGGGGTGTACCTGACCAAAAGGACTGCCCTCTTGGTGTGTCTTGGCTCGGGGTTTTCATGTGTCGCAACCACAAGATGACATCTATTTGATCCCAGGTTAAGCCCGGGTCAGATGCCTTCGCCCTCTGGAAATCCATGTCATACTCCTTCCAACCCACTCCCGCGTACTCATCATGCGCACAGGTGATCCTATTCTGATAGCACGCCAATTGCGCGCCCAGCCCGGGGAACCGTTCCACCATTATCGCATGATAGTTGGAGAATGCCTTTATCCAATTAACCAAAGTTTCATCAATCTTTTTCCTCATGGGCCAATTGCCCCAATCCCTTGAATGAGCCCATTCCTTCATCTTTTTAGCCTCCTCTTTCTCATCCTTATCAACTAACAAAGAAAACATGTTCACATATTCCCCTTTCCAGATTTGTTCCTTTACCTCCCGTGAAATTTGTCTCCCCAGATGCTCTCAGGAGGAGCGCAGCTCTCCCAAACCTAAATTTGGTAACACTTATACCATACCTGCAGTCGTGCCGGCTTGCGTCTTGGCGTGCTCTGTTCTTGTAGATGTGCCAGCCTGCAAGACTTAGGGCCACTCTTGTCGCTCACTGCGCTGGCTTGCCCTGCCCCGCTGGTAACCCTAACAACTGCTGCTGGTGGGCCCATCTCACCTGATTGTGGTACCCCCTGCTTAGCCCCTTCCACTTGTGCTACCAACTTCCTGGCCCTTTCCACTGCATCCCCCTCAGCTAGCAGGACACCACTGCCTGCAGAAGGGATCACTATCCCCGCTTTGGCTAACCATGGGACCACTGCCACTAGACTGGCCATCAAATCTGGTTGTCCAGGCACACTACCCGCTGGGGACCCACAGGGGGGTACTACCGGCTAGGTCGGGCCCCCTCTAAACTGGGACCCCCTGATATGCCTGGTTGGCTGGGCCCCCACACCCTCTGGTGGGGTTACTCCCAATGGAGCTGGTAAAAATAAAAGTCAGCGAAGATAACCTCAACGCCCAGATCAAGATCTCGATATTCAAGAAAAAACTTGAAGAAGTACATAAAGAGATCGCAGAACATAAGGACTTCTTACTTCAAAGTAAAATAACAAAGCTACAAAAAGATGTGAAGAAGTTTTCCCATGAACGCATATATCCGTACACTAAAGATGGGTATAATAGGAAAGCTGAGTCGGATACTGACCTATCGGAGAAAAGCGACAGTGCATCGACACACTCGGATACAGATGAATGGTCCAGCGACAATTCAGCCTCCAGCAGGAACAGGAGAGGCCGCAGACGTTTCCAAAAGGGAAATTTTGCAAACCCTTCATTCCAGAACCACCTGATGATGTACTGGCCAGGGGTTATATCCCCCCACCATACCAAGGACCTCCGATACCATAAAATATACCACCAAATATGCCATATTACCAGCCAAACCACCCAAACCAGCATTTTTTAGGGTTTGGTGGCCGACGGGGGAGAAGAGGTCGGAGGGCGAGAAGAGTACAATGGCAAGATGATACACCAGACGGAACCAATACAAGGAGCAAGACAAGAGACCAGGGCCAGGCGGGCCCGAGCAACCAGTAGACTTGGTGGTCAACCTGTCTAAAGAGCAACTAACAAAAAGTGAACTTGATGTCCTCAACAAGGGGCTGGGATTTGTCCCTACCACAGCTATGGACAAGTTTTCCTTGAGATGCGAATTAGCAGAATCTTTTAGACAAATCCGCATCAAAACCTTCTTTATGAATCAAATAGAGCAACCTAAGGAAGAAGGGTACACCAACCTGAAGAAAAAGTCCACTTTTAACCCACCTCTGTCTGCGATACCCCCGGAAATTGTGGCATTTGAAGAAGCAGTCATTAAGGACATTGGGACAGATGTATGTAGCTAGCATTTTTGATTCCCTAATTGCGAATCACAAGGATTTGCAATTAAGAAATCACAAAATGCAATGTATGAAGGTGTATAGTACACCTTTTGCGATTCCTAAGGGGTCGCAAATGACCTACCTCATGAATATTAACGAGGTAGGTCGCAATTTGCGACCCCCTAGGAATCGCAAAAATCGCGGGGATGGTGGCCTGCTGAGATCAGCAGACCACCATGTCCGTGATTGCTTTTAAATAAAGCAATCTTTTTTCTTTGAAAAGCAGCCCGTTTTCCTTAAAGGAAAACGAGATGCTTTACAAAGCGAAAAATGAAAAGTTTTCTTTTCATTTTTTAAGAGCAGGCAATGGTCCGTGGGACCACTGCCTGCTCTTAAAAATAGCTTTACAAACATTCACAAAGGGGAAGAGGTCCTTTGGGGACTCCTTACCATTTGCGAATGGGTTACCGCCTACTTGAAGAAGGTGGTAAAATGCGAATGTTTTGCGACCACAATTGCGGTCACAAAACATTCATACATACAATGCGATTCGGTATTAGGAAGGGACGCCCTAAACACGCCCCTTCCTAATACCGAATCGTTACCGAATTGCAAAATTAGGTTTGGTGCATCGGAAAAGCAATTTTTGCGTTCGCAAACGGGCAGATTCTGCAAATCTGCCCTTTTGCAAACTCAAAAATGCTTGATACATCTGCCCCATTGAGAACTTCCAATCTAAACCCAATGGGTTTAACAACCTATCAAAACAAGAATCATCTGCCCTAAGAACACTTGCCATGAAGGAGAATATAGTGGTGAAACCTGCTGATAAGGGGGGCGCCATCGTGATCCAGGACAAAGATGATTACAGGGCAGCTTGCCTGATACTCCTACAGGAAGAAAGAAACTACACCATCCTTCGTAGTGATCCAACGATCAAGATACAACGGAAAATTGGCCCATTACTGGACACAACCCTGAGAGAGGATGGATTAATCAAAAAGAGAAGGAGTTTCTTACAGCCAAAGATCCAAGAGTCCCGGGGTTCTATGCCATACCAAAGATACACAAAGGTTGACTCCACGGGGGGGCGCTAGAGGGCGCACTGCAAGATGGCCGGACTGTAGTGCAGCTCCGCCAGCCGCCTTCATTATCCTACATCTATCCTGTGCCCTGGTGATCATCCGAGCCTCACATGAGAGGACAACGCTTTTAATACTTCTGTACAGCGCTGGTTACCTGTTTGGCTGCTCTCTGTGCATCGCTGCTGCCCATCTAGCTGATTCCCGAGACACAGGCCTTCTTCCAACATGGCGGCACCGACACAGCATTGTGTCTGAGGGACACTGTGGCGCGGACCTGGAGTTACCAGCTCATCACATCTACTGCACCCGGCCTGGCGGCATTACGGAGGTGAGCCTGGACAGCCGACTGGGGCCGCAGGATCGTTGACGCGGACGGCGCGTGCTGGCGAGTGCGCCGGACATAGAGCCGCCGCCCGATCCTGCTGGCGGCCAGCTCAGGCGGGGGAGGCCGCGCACGAGACATCCGCACTCGGCGTGCTAAGCATCACACTGTGCCTGCTGGAGCGGCCTGTTGAAATCGGTGACGGCTGCCGCATTGGATGCTCGGCAAAGTCGCGACGACTCCTCTGCTGCTGGCGGGGCCTCCTGCCGTGACCTGAGTGCGCCGAGCATGGCGTGCACGCTCTGAGAGGCTGGACGTGCGGCTGATGGAATCGTGACGCCTACACTGCAAGTGACCTGCTCAATCTCGGCCGCGACTCGCTGCGCCCTGCGAGTGTGGCCATCACTGCTGAACTGACGTCTGCTTAATCAGGTGGGCCCATAGCTAAACTCCGCGTGTGGACTTGCCCTTGTGGAAGGTCTTGCTGGAGAGCTGAGAGCATGAGAATGGTGCCTGGACTAGACTGTGGCCTGCACTGCTGACCCTGCGTAGCTTGGTGGTATTTGACTGTACTTCCTGGGACAACTGGATGAAATTAAATGAAATTCGTACTTGTAAAGCGCACTTATACCCCCAAAGGGGTGTCCTGGCGCTGTACGCATAGTGCTGTGGAACCCTTCCTGGCTTTTCCCTGTGAAATGTCCACTCCTGGGCACCCCCAAGGTGAAGGCAGGCATCCCAGCGCTGGTGGGGCCGTTGTGGAGATTAAGCAAGCTATTGCCCAGAGTTGCAGAGTGGGACCCATGATTAGAATAGGCACCGAGGCGAGAATTATCAGGTCCGAGGAAATTGAGCCCAAGACCCGCCGAGGTGGGAATTGAACCCTGGTCCCGGGCCAGATCTCTGCATCAGGGTCTGCCGCTCTAACCATTGAGCCACACTTCTCCACTGAACTGTATAGCTCCTCCACTAGACGCATGCCCAAGGCTCTGGTTGTCTCTGATGAGGAGTACCCCTATTGGCGCAGAGTGTTCACATACACTTGCTCAGGACCCGCTCTAATTTTTCTTACGGCTTACTGTCCTACATTCGCCCCTATCTTCCATGTGTGGTGGATCTGCGTAATATTGCCTTCGAGCTCCGTTTTTTGTTTGTGCGCACCTCGCAATGGGTAAACCGGACAAGACTCAGCCGAGGCTTAATTTTGAACTGAGGAAGTCTGGCAAGCAGGGACAAACCGCGTCATCGGACTCAGAGTTGGACGCTGCGTCCGCGCCGCAGACTGCCTTAGAGAAAACATTAGACGCAATTCAAGCCAGCTTACAATCTATAGACAGCAATATTGAGGCCCTAAATGGTCGGATGGACACCATATCCGCCAAATTGGACAGACACGCCGTTCGCATCGGGGAGGCAGAACAACGCATCTCTAACGCCGAGGATGGGTTGCAACAAGTCACCACGAAGGTCTCTGACATGGAAAATGTTCTTGCAGTCATCCAGGCGAAGAACGAGGACCTCGAAGCGCGATCGCGGCGCAATAATGTGCGCATTTTAGGTCTGCCTGAATCTACAAGCGTGGGCAGGATGGAAACGTATGTGGAGAACATGCTCCGAGAAATCTGCATCGCCAACAACCTGTCCGACATGTTCATCGTAGAAAGGGCGCATTGTTTTTTTTTTTGTTTGTTTTGTTTTAAATTTCTTTTTATTGAGATTTTAGTTAACCTCTTCGACGCTTATGACGAGCTCAGCTCGTCATGAGGCACAGTGGAGCTGTGCTCATGACGAGCTGAGCTCGTCATAACTGCCGCGGAACGCCCACGCGGGGCTAATTCCCCTCCTGTGTGGGCGTTCTAAGGGAGTGGGCGGAGTTGTGACGAGCCCAGCTCGTCATGAGCACAGCTCCACTGTGCAGCATGACGAGCTGGGCTCGTCACGAGCACCGCGGCACCGTGCGCGGCCCCTCCCCCTCCTGCACCACGGGGGAATTAGCCCCGCGTGGAAGGGTTAAGCATATATTATGCACAATATCATCAGCAACGATCCCATACAAAACAGTATAAACAGACTCATAACATGTGGCAGCAATTACAAACCATGAAGCACTGTCATGTGATTATAACTATAATGGATCGGATAGTATCATGCTGAGGTTCTACACCTCATGAAGTTCACTTGCAACATTCTGTGGGGGCTCGTCCGTCGACACTGACCATAGGTATTGCAGAAAGGGTTCCCATTTATCAGCAGGTCTTGATGAGGAGGGGAGCTCCTCTGCATACAGAATGAGTTGGTCCCGACAACTCGCCATGTCCTGGAGCCAATGTGTAGTCGTTGGAGCTGACGTGCTCTCCCAAGTAATTGCCACCTTCCTTTTAGCCAACAAGAGAGCTGCCCTCACCAGCCTGCCCAGCGCACCCTTCACAGTAGGCACCAATCCCAGCAAACAGATATGTGGAGAGAGTTGTAACTGTACATTAATCATTGTTGAAAGTATGTTAAGCACTCCCGCCCAGAACTGAGCCACCCTGGGGCATACCCATGATAAATGCCAGAAGTCAGCATCTAGTGCACCACACCGCCTGCAGAGGTCAGTATCCCGAAGACCATATTTATATAGTCTACTGGGGGTATAGTATACTTATAATGTATGATTCGAAGGTTACAGTTCGAGGTCAGGGTTCCTGTAAGTTGACAGCATCTCTCCCAGTCAAGCAATGACAGTGGTGGGTCCAAATAAGTATTCCATACATCCAAGCTACGGTTGGGGGGTTGCGGTCTTTCCTCCCTGGCAGCGCAATATAGTTTAGTGAGTAGGTGGCATCGTGTTGGACTAAGAAAGAGAACCCGGAGGGCATTCAGGGTCGCGGGTTCTGTGGGGAAGGTATGATACAGCGTTTGCAGCGCTTTCTTTAGTCGAAAGACAAGGAAATTAAATAATGGTGTTTTATGCTGTATGAAGTCTGGGTCATCAGTCGACAAGAAGGAGCCCTCCGGGAAAAGATCCTGCATGTTAACCATACCCACTTGATGGAAGGTGTGCAATGCCCCTGTCTCATGTGTTACTGATACATCTGCGTGAAAAGCAATAGGTAAAAGAGGGGAGTATAGTGGTAGCTTACCGGCCAGTCGGCCAAGTGCCTGCCAAGCTTTGATAGTAGTGTCGATCGTGTTAATTTCTGTCCGGGGGGTCTCTCTCCTAGTATGTGTCAGTATGGAGCTTAACGGAACAGGGTGGGTGTCACCGTCCTCTATCGCTACATGTGGGATGAATTCATGCCCGCCTATCCAGTAGTGGGCGTATTGGGCTTGTGCACAGAAATAGTACAGATATGGGTCCGGTACACTAAAGCCCCACGTCTATAATCCATGATGAGCGTATTCCATGATACCCAGGCCTGTTTGCCCCCCCATACCAGCCGAAGGAGCTGGGCGTGCAAAGTTCTAAAGAAGTGTTGGGTGAGCGGGATGGGTATGTTGCTAAAGAGATACAAGAACTGCGGCAATACTACCATTTTTATAAGTGCTATACGGTCAGCCAGGGACAACAGAAGCCGCACCCATCTATCGACCTGTTGCTCCAGATTGGCATACGCTGGGCTGTGGTTTGCCCGTATCACCGTGTCAGGATCCCTGTGTACCCAGACCCCCAGATATTTCACGGGGTCCGAGGACCACTCGAGTGGGTATTCCAGGTCATGGGGCGTGGTACATTCTGTAAGCGAGACTACTACCGACTTGGACCAGTTTATTTGCAGTCGCGAGAACAGGCCAAAACAAATGAATTCCCGTAGCACAGGTGCCATGAAAGTGCGTGGTTCCCGTAAAAATAATAGCATGTCATCTGCATACATGGAAATACTGACTGGACGGTGGGCAAACGCAGAGCTGCGGCACGATGACGCTGACGTACAACGCAGGCCAGGGGCTCAAGAGACAGAGCGAATAATAGAGGCGAGAGGGGACAACCCTGTCTCGTACACCTGGTTATACGGAATGGGTCGGATGTGCAGCCTTCTACCCGGACACGTGCTATGGGGTTGGTGTATAATAAAGTTATCCACTGCACAAATATTGGGGGGAAGCCCATTCGACGGAGAATACTGAACAAGTAACTCCACTCAATAGAGTCAAATGCTTTAGTAGCATCGAGCATAACAGCCGCCGCCGGCAGTCTCGGTTCTAGTATATGAAAGGTAGCAAAGAGGGCACGCAAATTATGAGAGGTGGACCGCATGGGAATAAAACCAGATTGATCCGGGAGGACCAGTTTTTGCATCAACTGTTGTAACCTGGTGGCCAACAGTTTAGCCAAGATCTTGGCATCTATGTTGATAAGTGAGAGCGGCCGGTATGAGTCGCAACTATGTGTAGGTTTATCCTTTTTAAGAAGGGTGATAATCAGAGCTTCCCGCATAGTGGGCGGTAGTGTACCGGAGTCAAAGGCTTCAGCATACATTTCTAATAGGTAGGGCGTTATCTCCTCTGCATACTCCTTATAAAATTCGCCCGGGAAGCCATCGGATCCCGGAGCTTTATTGTTTGGGAGGGACTTAATAACCGCCCAGACTTCTTCCTCGGTGATCGGCTGACCGAGGTACTCCTGCTGACTGTCCGACAACCAGGCCAATGCTATGTCTGATAGATAGTCATGTAAGTCATCAATGTCTGTTTCCCCTTGTGAGGTGTATGGTGCTTCGTATGTGAGCCGAAATTGCTCCAGTATCTCCGATGTGGTGTAGTGGTCTTGTCCGGAGGTGTCCATTATTTTGGATATAACCTGGTGCGTCATACGTTCTTTAATTTTCCTGGCCAAGTGCCGCCCTGGTCGTCCATCTTCCCCAAAAGCATGTGCTACATGTCGACAGGAAATGTATTTTACCTCCCTTTCTGATAGGTCAGTGTATTCTACTGTGGCCTCTTTAATAGCTGCTAGTTTTTGGGCACAGGGCAGGGCCTCATAGTCCCGCTCCAGGGCATGTAACTTGTCCTCTATTTTGCTAAGTTGACCCCGCAAATCTCGTAAAATGCCGGCAGACGTGCCGATGCACTTGCCCCGAATAATGGCCTTGAAGGCCTCCCAGAGGGACGCTGAGCTGTCCACTGAGCCCTTGTTGTCCTCGAAATATTGTGTAACGGCATCCCGAATGGTCGTGACATAAAGAGGCTCGAGTAGAGCCTCGTGCGGAGGCGCCATGTGAAAGCGCGTCGAGTGGTGCATGGAAAGCGCATGGACACTAATACCGGACAGTGATCAGACAAAGTGCGTGGCAACCTAGCTGTGTTGGAGACCCACCCGCTTGCCGACTCACTCAAGAGCCAATAATCTAGCCGGGACCAACTATTATGCACGGTGGAGATATGCGTGCCCTCTCGCGCCTCCGGGTGACGCTGCCTCCAAACATCCAGCAATCCCAATTCAGCTACAGCCTCATTAATAGTCCGCGCCGCCTTAGGTGAGTGTCCCCCCTTGCCGCCTGCTTTATCTTTCCCCGGGTCATGGTGTGTATTGAAATCCCCACCCCACAATATCACAGCGTCTGGCCAGGTACGTAATTTGGAGATGACGCGTTCAAAGAAGCCCGGGTCATCTGTGTTTGGGCCGTAAGTGTTGACAACGGTAATAAGTGTGCCAGCGAATTTCCCATGTACCATGGCAAATCGTCCAGCATCATCCGTGCAGGCCTGAATCTCCGTGAAGGGAAAGTGTTTCTTAATTAATGTGAGGACCCCACGGGAGTAAGAAGAGTAGGAGGACGCTATACGATACCCCGCCCACTGGGAACCCACACGACCATCAGAGTGGGGCGTGAGGTGTGTCTCTTGTAAGAGGGTGATAGCGACATCATGCCTATCAAGAAACGCCAGAACCTGTCTGATCTTTTTCGGTGTATTAAGACACCGTACGTTCCAAGTTAGACAATTAACTACAGTGTGGTCAGAGTGTAGTGCGAATCTATAACATGGCTTGAGCATGACAATGCAGTGCAGTACACAATCACAGAGCTAGCAATCGAGAGGTTGATTAACCAATTGGCTACAAAACAAAACTCCCCAACACCCCCCCTCCCCTTCTCACCCCCCACCCACTTCAGCAGTCCCAACACGCCAAAGCCATCCCGAACCACCCGCAAAGCACCTTGAGAAACAGCCCAAGGGGAAAAACAGTAGTGGGGAACACCCATAGGAGGGAGCAGGAACACAACAACACTCCTGATGTGTTGGGAGGGGGCCGAGCTTTATCAATAAAGTTGCCTGGCTAGCAATACAGAATGATATCATAGACAAAGGAAAAGAACCCTCCTGATCTGGTACAGACATACAATAGGTGAGTTTAAAGCAACACAACAGGACTAGGACTCATGGGTACCGCCCAATCCAACATGGCAACACATCCCCGCAGTGAAAGGGAGAAAAGGATCAACATAGCAGAGCGGACTTTGTCCAGTCAATGGAATGCACCCTGAGGAGGTGTAACGCAGGTCTCAACTCACGAATCCAGGGTCCGACTTCAAGGGTTCGCCCCTGCATCCATGGAACTGCCATCGTCCTCCGCCGCTACAGCGGGGGAGCGGCTACGCCTGGTCAAAGTTTTCGCAAAGTCCATGTCCGCTCTGGGAGTGTTAAAGATCCGGGGTCTGCCATTATCATCAATGCGCAAGCGTGCGGGATAAAGCATTGCATAAGTCACCTTGGCAGAAATTAGGATTTTTTTTACAGGTTGGTATTCGCGCCAGGCCTCCTGTACTGCTGCTGTGAAGTCCGGATAAAAAGCAAGTTTATTACCCTCATGGGTGATGTCACCCCTATCCCGAGCCAGTCGAAGGATGTCGTCCCGAGCTCTATAATTTAAGAGACGGGCAATGATGGGGCGAGGCGGTGCGCCAGGAGGAGGATGGGCAGCCAGGGATCTGTGCGCCCGCTCAACAATTAGCACTTTGGAGAACTGTTCAGTGCCGAAAATGTCGCAAAGTAATTTCTCAAGGTATGTCTCCAATCAGCCTGTATTCGTCGATTCCGGCAGACCAGTAAGGCGCACATTGTTGCGACGCGACCTGGCCTCTAAATCCTCGTTCTGTGCTTGAATTACAGCGAGCACCTTTTCCATGGAAGCTGTTTTCGCGGTCACCTGCTGTAGGCCATCCTCCGCTCCTGAAATACGTGTTTCTGCCTCCCCAAGGCGCATCGCATGTTTGTCGAGGTTTTGCGACATGTGGTCCATACGGAGGTTTAAATTATCGATCTTTCCATCGATGGACTGGAGACTTGCTTGAACAACGAGAAGGGTTTTGTCTATACTGGACAGCCGGTCACTTGGACCGTCGAGTTCCGAGTCCGAAGCCGCCTGCTGCGATGACTTGGTGGAGCGGCGAGGCTCAAAGGTGAGTCGCGGTTGACTGCGCTCTGATTTCCCCATGGTAGCGCAGCTAGGTCCGCCTAAGGAGCTGCACAGGCCCTATCTGGTTGTGCGGGTATGTCCGCCCGCAGCGCTCACCGATGTGTTGCAGGTGATGATCAGTAGCAGCCAAGCCAGCGCACTGCGGGGAATCTATTCCAGTAGTAAGCGGCAGGAGGAGCCCACCAGTGCCCACAGTGCTCCCCACTTCACCCAACAGCGATCCACGGATAGAAACCAGGTGTCAAATCCCACCACTCCTCGCAAAGGTGGAGGGAGACTAAGAGGGGGCCACAGAGTCGAAGAGGATCCAGCAGCAAAGCACGACAGGCAGAGAGCAGAGCCCAGCAGCGCACACAGATGGCACCCTCGCTGATGTCCCGCCAGGAAAGCGGTGGTCAACCCGCTGAGGTCGCGCAAGCAGGCCGGGCACCTCATGGATCACTCCACCTCCGCGGTCCGTGGTTTCAGAGGCCCAGCGGTAGGCCAGGCCCCAGCGCGCACAGCTCCACCGCAGAACGCCGCAGGGGGTCGTGAACAGCTCAGTTCCCAGGCCGGAACACCCCCGCAGGGCGCAGGACGGCACAGTAAGGATTCAATGCAGCCAAGTCTGCCTGCTGCTAGTCCATGAGCACACCCGGATAAGGGAGCCGGCGGCGAGGGGACGTGTAGGCCGCAGCGGCCGTTATCAAAGGCCAATAAGGGAGAGGGGGGCACCACAGTTCATGCCCGGAGCCGACACCACCCGTCAGCAGGTCGGAACAGGAGCGCCGGCCCGGACCCACCGCCAGGGCACTTAGTCACCGCAGGGGAGAGGTGGACCCAATAGCCCGTACAATGGAGGCCACATGAGGCTCAGCAGCGACGGCCACGGCCTTCTTGATAACCCGGCCACTACCGAGGCGCGTCACAGCACGAGCCAAGCGCGCGGTCCCCATAACACCCGGCCACCAGCGACCCCCCCAGCTCCCCCTGGACAGGCCACAGTGTGCTCCACGCTGCACTCACCGCACTAACACCGTCGGGTCCCGCACCGGGCCACCATGATGGTGCTGCAGGCCTCAGCTGTAGCGGCTCCGCTCTCTGCAATCCTCTCGCAACCGAGGCGTCGCAGGGCACTGAGATGTAGCCCTCACAGTCCGCCACCGGGCCGTTTCTTTGGAGGGGTCGATGTCACCAGGAAACCAGGATATTGGACGGATATGTGGCTCAGCCTGCGGAGCTGCTCTACGGAGCGGCCATTTTGCATTGCGCTCTCTAGCGCCCCCCAGAAAGGGCGCATCATTCTTTGGCTTCTCGTCCACCCCCGGGCACCCCGCCCAGGCCGATCACTGCCCGTTTGATGAACTACAGGGACCGTGATACTGTGCTACGTATCTCCCGTCAAAAAGGTACAATCTCATATCAGGGAACTACGTTATCCTTTTACCCGGACTTCACAGCTACTGTTCAGACAGCGCGGAAAGAATTCCAAATGGTGAAGAAACTGTTGATAAATGAACACATCCCATATGCCATGCTGTATCCGGCTCGCCTGTGTATAGGTGTGGATGACAAGGCCCGGATCTTCAACACCCCAAAGCAGGCCATGGAGTTCGCCAAATCACTTTGTCGCAAGAAGCGTGGACCTTCTGTTGAACTGGATAACGAAGACTGAGACTGAGGCTAGTCACTGTCTATAACCGATAGGTACTTTGAGACTGTGTTCTATAGTCCTCATGCCTGGGCTTTTGTTGGTGTGCCAGCTGTTCGGGGTTTTGCACCTGCTGGGTCGCCTCTGTTAGTCGCTCTTATCGCTAATTTGCTATCTTCCATTGGAATGAAGATATTGGTGATACACCATAAGAGATGCTCAGCTACTGCTGAATATGAGGCATGATTATATTGTGTATAGACAGTCAGCTCAGGGCTTAGGTTATAGAAGGCGGCCACCTCCCGGGTACATCTGGGAGTTATCGCGCCTCAGTGTCCCCTACTGGGTATACCCCATACCAACGCGATATTTGTTTTTTCTCATGTTGGGGGTTGTTGTACGTGGGGATTCTGGCTTTAGCAAACTGGGACTGCTAAAGTGGGAGGGGGTGGGGGTATTGTTGTTTTTTATGGGAAATGTTTGTCTGTGATTGTATTTACACGTCTGTCATTCCGCACACTTACCACTGTTAATATCAACGCCTTGACTGCACTCGCCTCAGCTTCATTTCATCATCCTCGTTGATGTGTGATCCATACACCTGTCTGACATGGAATGTACGCGGGCTCAATACGCCCAAGAAAATTCGTCAGGTGTTATCATATCTAGATAGGCACACAGTGGAGATAGCCCTCCTACAGGAGACGCATCTTACCAAATCTTCTGAAGCCCGAATAGCTGTCAAATGGGCTGGGTACAAGGTGGCGTCTTCGTACTTCTCATACACCAGAGCGGTTTTAATCCTATTTAAAAAAGGTCTACAATTCACACCACTCAAAACATACGTAGACGAGGATGGGCGCTGCGCTATGGTCCATGGGAAACTGGGGGTGTCCATGATCACGGTTATTAATATATACGGCCCAATCCAAGACGAACCACAGGTTTTTATCCGAATGTTGAGCACCCTGCGTACCTGGCCGGAGGCTGCTATTTTGTGGGGGGGATTTCAACACCCATCTAGACCCTGCTCTGGATAAGTCCAACCCACAGGGAGCGCGCACCCCAAAGATTGCACAATGCATTCACGAGGCTATGATGGAGATGGGACTGATAGATGTCTGGTGGGTGCGCAATACTGACATCCGGAGTGGCATGCATGTTACTCCCGCACATAGTAGCTGGTCTCGACTGGACTACTGGTTAGTGAATGAAGAGGCTAATGACTGGGTCATGGATATATGTCCGCTCCCACGCACCCTGTCCAATCACAATCCAGTGAAACTATGTCTTGGTGTTCCCACCACCACACATCGACCGTTCACCTGGAGATTTAGGGCTGAAGCATTATTAGACCCCCTTTACAATGACACTATACGGCAAGCGATAGCACGATATTTTGAAATAAATGTTGGTACAGTGGAGAGCGCCGCCACCCTATGGGAGGCATTTAAAGTTACCATACGGGGGTTTGCATAAGCACGACTGCGGGCATACTGCGGGACATACGGGCCAGCTTTCCAAAATAGAGGCCACATTAGCGGACCTTGAGCGGGAATACACTGTGAACCCAGATGTCACCATTTTAGCACACATCCAAGAGCAGCTGCTGGAATACAATAAAATGGCGGACACTGAAACACGCTACATATCGCATCACCATGTTGCGCGTACATACGGCGAGGGAGGTCGCCCGGGCCGACAACTGGTTAACAAGCTAAGATTCAGAGCGGAACATCACCATATCACAAAAATAGTTGACTTGCAAAGGGAGGGGAGCATTTCACACCTCAGGGGATAGTGGAACAATTTAGGTCCTGCTATTCGGAGATGTACATGTCGTGAGGGAGCTTGGATGAAGCCGCTCTGGGGGACTACCTTTCTGATATAGCCTGCGCCTGGCTATTGGATGGGCATCGAGAATACCTCAGTCAACCAATCGACGAGGCTGAAATTAAGGCAGCGATCAGCACTTTACCCAATAGTAAGGCCCCGGGGCCGGATGGCCTCACAGCAGAGTTTTACAAGGAATATGCTGATCTGTTAACTCCCTACTTATTGGCGGTGTATGCTGAGGCCCATGACACTGGCATACTGCCGTCGTCACTAAGACAGGCTCTAATTATAACATTGCTTAAAAAAGACAAATCCCCCTCGCACTGCGATTCTTATCACCCTTTGTCGCTAATAAACCTAGACGCCAAAATACTGGCTAAAATACTTGCCACTAAGCTCCAACCGTTGATGTCTTGTCTGATACTGCTTGATCAATCCGGCTTTATACCGGAGCGGTCTACATCTTACAATTTGAGGACTATTTTCGCCATGTTTCGTATCTTCTCCCCTGATCTCCTGGCGGCTGCGATCATGTTAGATGCGGCTAAAGCATTCGACTCCATCGAATGGCGGTATATGTTTTACATTCTAAGGCATATGGGGTTCCCTAACATTTTTATAAGATGGGTGCAACTTCTATACACCGACCCGTCAGCTAGAGTTCGGGTGGGAGGTCTTACCTCCGAGCCCTTCTCCATTAATCGGGGCACCCGACAAGGCTGCCCCCTCTCACCGCTTTTATTTGCCATTATGCTTGAGCCTCTGGCGTGCGTAATCCGACAACGTCATAGGGCAGCGGCACTAAATTTTAATCATCGTCCCGTCGGCATCTCTCTATACGCGGCCGATATGGTGCTCTTCATTCGTGAACCTCATACATACCTGTCACCGGTCCTTAGGGATATATCAGATTTGGCTTGTTCTCTGGGCTGCTGATAAATTGGGACAAATCGGTGGTGATCCCCTTGACGCCAATTACGGTACCCCCACAAATGGAATACCCATTGATATGGTCAACGGTAAAGTACCTGGGTGTGTGGGTGCACCACGGCCCGGAGATAGTTGTGAGGGAAAATTATGGCAGGGCGTGTGCTGAGTTAGAACTTCAAGTTGACAGATGGGCCTCGCTGCCACTTTGCTTGGCCGATCGTATCGCTATCATAAAAATGATTGTGCTACCGCGGTTCCTTTATCTCTTCAACAACATCCCCATCAGACTATCAACACAATTTTTTCGCACACTTCGCACTCATCTACTTCGCCTTATCTGGAATGGCAAACAAGCTAGAATAGGCTGGCATACACTCAGGCTGGATTACGCTCAGGGTGGATTCTGTGCGCCCGATTTCTATTTATATTACCTGTGTGCGCAAGCGCAATATGCCTATTTTTGGTTCAAACCGCATGCCTTCACACCACACATGGCGGTGGAAGATGGGGATGCACACCCCATTCCGCTATCCGGTATAATTATGCATACACCCAGGGGTATGCCAAGGACAGAAATTAACACGATAGACACCACCATAGCTGCCTGGCAAACTATAGGTAAGCTGTCAGCCAAACTCCCGATCTATGCGCCAGCCCTGCCGATTGCGCACCATGCCTCCTTGTCTGTCACGCAAGAAACCGGGCCGATTCAATCCCTTCAGGCGGTCGGTATTCAGTACATGCATGATGTCTATGTAGAGGGGCATTTTCTCACACCCGAGGATCTTCAGTACATTACTAACCAGACACCACTGTTTCAATTCACTATACACCGCTTAAAACTTGCGCTGAAAGCACATTATGATGCCTTTCCAGAGGAGCCACCTGCATTGCAGTCATTGCAGCTTCTGCTGGTGGTGCCTTCAAAGCGTAAATTGGTAACAAAGCTATACAGGGCAGTGCGAGCTGAAAGAGTGAGAGGGGAAGATCGCAGCCTAGCGAGGTGGAATGCCACATTAGATCCTCCACTAACCCCTCTGGATTGGGAACACATATGCACACTCACTGGCAAGCTGACCCCTAATGGTAATCTCCGAATAATCCATTTTAAATATATTCACCAGATATATCGTACTCCGGCTAGGCTGCACAAACTAGGTCTCCGAGACACAAGCAACTGCAAAAGATGTGGTAAACCGGACGCAGATTTCTGGCATTTAGCATGGAATTGTAATCTCGTTGCACAATACTGGACAGGAGTTGTCAATTGTCTGGAGAGCATGTCTAATCAGACCCTTCAATGTGCGCCGGCGATATGTCTGCTATGCTTTGTACCCCACACTAAGGGCGCACTGGGGAAGTTCTTGCGACTCGCCTTGTTATTAGCAAAGCGTCGTGTGTCGCTGACCTGGGAAAGCATGTTGGCCCCCAAGGTGGATCACTGGATAACGGACATGGTGTACTGTAAAGAAAAACTTGAGCTGTATGCTGAAGAACTGCCGACCTCCTCTAAACCCAAAGACATCTGGGAGCCATTGCGACAATATTTGCTAGCGAAGAGTCAAGGTGAGCTCACTACAGATAACTAACTGGTATGCCTTGGTACTGTGTATGTTTTATCTATTGGCGGACAATTGTAAGTGGTATTTCAAATTTGATGTGTAACCATGCAACAAAATCAAACAGAATTAAAAAAAAGGTTGCACTCCACCACCAGGAAGACCCATAGTCTCCGGGATCGGGTCCGTATTAGAACCTCTGTCCCAGTTTGTAGATTGGTACTTAAGACTGTTGGTCACAAAAGCAAAATCCTACGTTAAAGACACCACTCACCTCTTGAATATTCTTAAAGACACAACCTACAACCCAGAGGTGGAGACATTACTGTGCTTGGACGTGGAATCACTCTATACGAGTATCCCCCAAGAGGAAAGCCTCGGCGTGATCCAAGACATATTACTTAACGAAGAATGGCAATGGAAGGCACCTGTGGACTGGATCATGCAACTAGCCAGATTAGCCTTGACAGAAAACTTTTTCTGTTTGGAGACAAATTTTATCTCCAGTGCCATGGGACTTCCATGGGCAGTACTTTTGCCCCAAGTGTGGCATGCCTGTATATGGGATGGTTTGAAGATCTCTACATATGGAATAATAACCCCTTCACTGACAAGATATGGCTATGGGTCAGGTACATAGACGATATCTTGGTGATATGGAATGACCAGAATACCTCACCAGATTCCTTTAATGATTGGATTAATGACAGAAACCCGTATCTGAAATTCACAATGACACAGAACAAAAGTAAAGTCTTCTTCTTGGATGTAAACATTGTGGCAGAAGAGGGCAAACTTTGTACATCATTGTTTTCGAAACCAACTGACCGCAACAGCTTGTTACATTTTGAGAGTGCCCATCCAAGGGCCTGCCGAGAGAACCTCTCAGTTGGTCAGTTCATGCGCATATGTCACAACTGCTCCAGATTAGAAGACTACAAGAAGGAAGCCAATAATTTGGCTAATAAACTACAATCTCAGAGATATCCAGCCCATATTGTCAACAAGGCCAAAAAGAGGGTGCGTAACATCCCAAGGGAATCCCTCCTAGAGAAAACTGACAGACCAGAAAAAACAAACCTTATCTGTGTCACAACTTACAGCACTGGCTCCAATTTTGTAAAGCAGACAATTAATAAACACTGGCGCATTCTCACATCAAATATACTGGACTTTGAGAAACCCATGTTCTCTTTTCGATAGAATCGGAGCATCCGAGATAGAGTGGTCCATAGCGACACAAGTAAGAGAACCATTACAGGACAGAATACACTGTGGAATCTACCTCCGGTCCAGGGGCATTTTCCATGTGGCAATTGTTCTGTATGCCCATTCACTTCCCAAACAAGCACGTTGGACCTTGGAATGAGAACTCCATGGGAAGAGCGATTCCATACAAACTGTAATAGTGCTAATGTAGTTTATGTGATCACATGTCCATGCGGGCTCAAATACATCAGGATGACTACCCGTAAGTTTAAGATCCGCATAAATGAACTTAGAAGTACCATAAGATGCAGTTGTGTGACAACAAAATTGACAGCACAATTTCTGGAGAGAAAGCATACAGATACAGACCTACAATGGAATATCATTGAGAAAGTCACCCCCTCAAGCAGCATTCAAAAGACACTGCTATTGAAGGAACAGCGGTGGGTACACCGCCTCAAGACCCATCTCCGGGGCTTGAATGATGACATACAGTGGAACCAACTGAATGCCTTAAACAAATAAGCAAGCACGAGATTGGCGGGTACCTTAAAAAGGTCATCTATGCATGGCAAATCTGCCAGTCTGATCCTTGTGAACAGAACTGCCACAAACTGCACGAGTCAGACTAGGCAATAGTATAAACCTGAGCCTATAAATAACCAACTAACTCTAAACATGTACATTATTTAGAGCTGAATTTATATTAACTTCTTATACACATACTAGATTTATACCAGATATACACAAGGAAGGGTACCTTCACCCTGATGGGTCCCTCTTATCACTGTAACTCTGTGTGCACGTGGGCCGCACACCCAAGTGATCAATCTTTACCCTTAACTTGACTCTACGGGCAGGTCCAAAACGGTGCAATACCAAACCATTTTATCTCACTCTCCATTTTTAAATAAAACAGATTTTGTAGTATGACACGCACTGAATAATTTTGAGGAAGAGACTACCATATACCATCTGTAATCTCTTGGACACTTTTTACAAACTTTTATAATATCGGTTCACGGCACCACCACCTCGGTTACTACAATCAGTGGTAAATGTTTGAATACATGTACTGTATTTCATGATGCCGTTAGTCTGGAGAGGCTCAAATGCCAGGATGACCCTCTGCTCACCATTTAGACCTTTATGACGGCACCAGATATGTTGATATCTATAGCCATCCAGCAATGAGCATCACACTTGGTGGGCATGGCTAACCGTAACATATATGGTTGCTGGGCACACGCGTAAAAACTAAGCCTCCGCGTCACAGTGCTTACACCACCTGGAGAAATACAGATGATGGGACCACTCCCCGCTGGTTGCAAAGCCGTAACTATGGCAGGAAGGAGTCCGTGGCAACTACCAATCAGCCAAGAGCATAGGACACAGCGGGCGTGGCTAATCATACCACGTGCAGTCACGGGGCACACACGTCAGAATTGTCCTCTTGAGTCACAACGCAGTTGCTACGGCGTAGGCAGAGTCCGTAGCAACAACCAACCGACAACGCGCATTGCACAGAGTAGGCGTGCCTGACTGGATAGCGAGAGACCACGGAAGCGCAAAAAATAGAGTATTTAACTTCCAACATGACACAGAACAAACCGCACAAGCCGGGGAGCACGGATACACGTACGTTCCAGCAGGGAGTACCTTTGACGAAGTAAGTGCCTGTATTCAATCAAATTGAGCGTTTGCTCGTGCTGTGAGATATAAGTCTAGATGTCAGAATGCATCTTGTTTTCACCAGCATTCTCGCTGGTGTCTTACTAATTTACTTTTTTCTAACAACATTACCACCATCACTTTGTCACCCACAGTGTGTGACTACAAGGCCTCCCTCCTGCGCTCCCTTGAGAATCACTAACCCCGAGTTATTGGGGTGAGTCTAAGAATAACGTAAGTACTTTTCAATGATGTGGTTGAATGTGGTGAGATACACTGAAGGGAAGTATGGAAGTATATTGTGGATGAAATAATGCATGCATGCTCTACCCATAGCACTTGTGAAAGCCACTGATGTGTATATGGTGTGGTAAAAACACGAAATCCGTATGATGTAACCACAGCAGCATGGTGTTGATATGAACTGTTGAAATATGGGTGGAACCCCAACACCATCACGACTATGGATCCAGGGGTAATCATGTACTGATGGTGATCCAATGTTAACAACGTTAAACATAATAACAAATGCAATTTATGTTTTTCCTTTTCTGCATAGGTAATTCCTCATCCAGACCGGTGGCAAGTATTAGGCTTCTTCCATTTTATAACACTTGTAGTGCACTTGGCTAATAGCACACAAGCACTCACGTCTCTGGGGGAAGTAACCTCATTACATCCCACCCTGACGAAAGCCCAGGACCTATTGGGGTCAGTTAAGTAGGGCTTAAACATGTTGGTGCTGATTTTAGGGTCATAGGACCATCACATCCTTAACACCCGTTTGTAATTATTTTTAACCTTCCCTCCTACTCCATTATTAAAGATTTCTTTAGGAGTGGGTGAGGAATTTTATCTTTAATGGTACGCCCCCTTACAAAATATCTCTAAGTGCTCCCTGAAAAACGGTCGAGCCCACCCCGACCTGTAGGAGTCGGGATGGCCCAATGATGAAGCATGTCACTATTAGAGTGAGTGAGGGCAATTAAAAAGAAAAGGGTTTCTTTCCCTTCCCACCCGCATCAGCGGGTTGGTGTCATTTCTTGATCCTTTCAGCAACATTGCACTTGAGAGATTCACCATTATACATATAGGAATCCCCCACCCATTTTGGTTGTCTTCTTCTTTTTTGATGTCCCCGCACCACGGGAAGGGTACACAAAAGAGACCACGGGAAGGACATTTTGTTTGGTAAAAGAGTATTCACTCTAACCCGCGTGGCTCCCAGCTGTGGTGCAGTGCAGGTCCACCCAGGAGGAAGGGAGAGTACCCAAAGCTGCTTTCTGCCGGTTGCTGTGTTCTCCTCATGCTCACAGTCCTGGAGAAAGTCCAAAAAGAAAAAGCCGGCAGAGGGAAACAAAGAAATAAGGGGTTAAATGAAGACCTGTGTTGCGAGGATGGAGGCATGCAGTTGTCCCAAGGCGGAGCGGTGAGGAAAAGACCGTGCCGCAGCTCCGTGCTCCTTTTAAAGGCGCAAACAGCTAAAATATCGGTTCTAACAGGTCCCGTCAGGATCCGGGACCTGTTTTTCATACTTTGCCCCGGAAGTGCTTGTTGCACTTCCGGGGCATTCCTCAACAATCCAATCACTGCCCGCGGGGTGGGCACCGCCGTGTCATCGGCCGCGCTGACCCCGCCCCCCACAGGAGAAGCGTTCTGGGGACTGGCACAACCGCCATATTTGCGGCGTGCCCGAGTTCCCGGTGGTGTCTATTGACACTCTTTGCATGTAGTTGGAAGAATTAGTGAGGTATATGCTTTGATAGAGATTAACCTGCAGATTGTTATATGCACCGTTACCCAAAAGTTGAATCTGATAAATTTAAGTAGAACAGTACTGAGATAGTAAATAGGCCACTAACACAGTGGTAGAGAGGCATCCAGTTGCTCTTATGTTATGTTTTCGTATTTATAGTGTTGAGACACTGTATGTACTTGTAAACTTGGGGCTGAATTTAGAAGAAAGTAATACAGTGCAGAGCTGCAAGCCATTTGGTTGCACCATGCTGCATTACTTTCAAAGCACAGGGATGCATTATATATACAACAATATGATGGATCCCTTTGCTGTCCCCTGTGCTGGCGCACAACTGGCTGCCATGTGCCAACGGAGGCACCCTTGCGCCGTGGCACAAGGGTGCCTGTGTAGTGGGGAAGATTATTTTTGTGCAGGAAGGGACACCTTCCTATAGGAAAACAATTACGAGAGGTATTTTACTCTTTGTATGTGTGCTGCAGAATGCAGCACACATAGAAGCAGGAAAAAGGAGGAGAAAGAAAAGTATTTCTCCTCGTTGCATCTCCTTACACCTCCCTGGGGAGGTGTAGGATTCTGAAGCATTTCCAGTTTTACAAATTGTTATAAATTTGGATATGTGGCAGAATCCATGGGTGTTGTGTGGGAACATCCACAGCAACATCCATTGCATGCTTCTTTCATGCAAAGTGCTGCCTGAAAAGTGCCTGTATTTATAAGGCCATGAAAAGCTACACAGAGTGGCTTTACGTGGCTTTGTAAATATGGAGCACCACATTAAGGCGCCGGTGTGTCAAAAATGTGACGCTCCGGAAAGTGCACTGGGCTTATAAATATACCTCCTTGCCTTAATGTTCATTTTAAAATTTACTACAGAAGAGATAAACTGTCCTTTCATCATGTATAAGTGAGAAGTGAGATATGATGTAGCTGTGTTGTACAAGAGGCTTGCTAAAATGTTAAAAGGTAACTAATAAATAAAGTTTTGAGTTTTGCTCTAGGTTTTTTATATTGAAGTAAGTGTATGTAGTAATATATCTAGGTTAATCTGTAGATTTAAAACTGCAACATAACATGAAAACAGTGTTTGCATTATGTGTAAGTCAGTAGTAAAGTAGTTGGTAGATTTGCTAGGGTAAAAATTTAAATATCCTTTTTCTTTTTACAGAACAATATCTACATAACTACACAAAGTTACAATGCCTACAAAAGCTTGGACGAAAAAGCAACAGAAGCAACTACAATATGTTTGCAGAAATGAGTTACAAAAGGGGCAAAATGGAGAAAAAGTGGTGAAAGAAAAAAGAGCTACTGGTAAGAGGACAAAGTTATTTCTCAAAAATATATGTGCACATTTTCAAAGATTACAAAATAAAGAAAATTAAATTATTACTATGAGAAACAAAAAGAGTGGACAAAGTGTATTGCAAGAACAGAAAACATTGTAAAAGACATGGACACACCTTAACAAGGAGACAGAACCAGTTTAAGGAAATCAGAGCCAGAATGTTTCGTAGTAGAGTGGTTATAAATCTACAAAGAACTATGAATAAGTATAGAAGAAGAAAGAGAGGCACTGAAACAGAAAGAACGAGTTGAGAGAGTAACTATTAAGGCCTTTGCTTTGAAGAGGATGCTTTTCATTTTGATTCTAAATAGAATGAAGACTCTTGACAAAATAGTGTTGTGCATGAGAAGACAAAGCCAGAAGAAAAGATTAGTGAATAGAAGTAAGTTTTATACAGTTTTTAGTGGAGAATGGATACATACTTCTAGTACAGGGCATTTTTTTAATGAAGAAAGCTATCCCCAGGATAACAGATTAGTTAATTCTATTGATGAAAGCAGACAATGTTATGAAATAAAGAATGGCAGCCCTATTGCAAAAGAGGTGATGGTACCTAGAAATGTAGAAGAAGTTATTGCAGAAGAGGTACAAGGGAGGCGTAGCCAGGCCCCTGTATACAAATGAAATTGTAGTAGTGTTTGTAGTAATAGACAGAAATCCATTGATATATTAAGGAAATTCCTATGTATATTTCCAAGGCGAAGTTTAAAGCATAAAATAAGTACTTTGCAAGCTGAGAAAGCATACTAATTTGCAGGGACACTCACTAGCTTGTTTATCAAAGAAAGTGTGCCAAAGCACCTTTCATCATTTTAGGATGTTAGCTGTAAACCACTCAACAATGCAAACTTTAGTTAGGAGGCTATACTATATGAAAACTCCTGCTTTATGTTTCAGAGAAATGAATAGGGCCCTTTTGCATGGTAGTGTGGCAGAGGTAGAAAAGCTTTGTGATGATGTGCAGTTTTGTTTCTTTGGTCTAGAACAGGACTGTAGGAAGAAGAGTTGATAACAGGAGGAGTTGTAGACCCCTGACCTTGACTGGTAGGTCGCTCCCCCACCACACAGCTCCGTCTGTGTGCCCTGCTGCTGCCAGCTGATTATTTTTCTCTGTGTCCCCTTGCTGCCCCTGATTGTGCTCGTTTTTTCTCTGTGTCCCCTTGCTGCCCCTCATTGTGCTCATTTTTCTCTGTGTCCCCTTGCTGCCCCTGATTGTGCTCGTTTTTCTCTGTGTCCCCTGCTGCCCTGATTGTGCTAGTTTTTTTTCCTCTGTGCCTGTTTCCCGCCGCTGCGCCCCTGCGGCCCCGCCCCCTCACTGCCCATTCGCTGCCCATTCCCTGCTCCTCCCTCCCACCTCCCCATTTATGGCGGCCGCTGCGTGGTGAAGAGAGCGACCCCTGACCTTGACTGGTAGGTCGCTCCCCCACCACACAGCTCCGTCTGTGTGCCCTGCTGCTGCCAGCTGATTATTTTTCTCTGTGTCCCCTTGCTGCCTCTGATTGTGCTTGTTTTTCTCTGTGTCCTCTTGCTGCACCTGATTATGCTCGTTTTTCTCTGTGTCCCCTTGCTGCCCCTGAGCTAGTTTTTCTCTGTGTCCCCTGCTGCCCCGATTGTGCTCGTTTTTTTTCCTTTGTGCCTGTTTCCCGCCGCTGCGCCCCTGCGGCCCCACCCCCTCACTGCCCATTCGTTGCCCCGTTCCCTGCTCCTCCCTCCCACCTCCCCATTTATGGCGGCCGCTGCGTGGTGAAGAGAGCGACCCCTGACCTTGACTGGTAGGTCGCTCCCCCACCACACAGCTCCGTCTGTGTGCCCTGCTGCTGCCAGCTGATTATTTTTCTCTGTGTCCCCTTGCTGCCCCTGATTGTGCTCGTTTTTTCTCTGTGTCCCCTTGCTGCCCCTGATTGTGCTCGTTTTTCTCTGTGTCCCCTTGCTGCCCCTGATTGTGCTAGTTTTTCTCTGTGTCCCCTGCTGCCCTGATTGTGCTCGTTTTTTTTCCTCTGTGCCTGTTTCCCGCCGCTGAGCCCCTGCGGTCCCGCCCCCTCACTGCCCATTCGCTGCCCCATTCCCTGCTCCTCCCTCCCACCTCCCCATTTATGGCGGCCGCTGCGCGGCCGTGCCGCTGGCGCGCCGAAGGTGCGCCTAAGGCAAGCCCGTCTGTGCCCGTCTGCACCTGGACCGCGCCCAGCGCCAGAACCCCTGGTCCGGGCATCCCCCGCGCCTGCCACATCAACAGACGCCGATACGACGCCAGCACCCTCCACGCACTCAACCCCGGAAAAGATCACACCCGCTACCGGGCCACCCCGAAGCGCACCCAAGGGCCCTTCACCTGCCGGAACTGCAGCTTTGCTAGCACCCGCCCCGCCAAACCACCACCCAGGAAAGAACCCAACTACCTCAGATGCATCCTCCTCAACACCCGCTCCGCCCGCAAACACGCCATCGAACTCTGGGACCTTCTCGACTCATCCTCCCCAGACGTCGCCTTCCTGACGGAGACCTGGCTGAACCCCGCTTCAGCCCCCGACATCGCCATTGCCATCCCGGACGGCTACAAGATCACCCGCAGGGACCGCACCAACGGAGTCGGAGGAGGCATCGCCATCGTCCACAGGAACACCCTCAGAGTCTCAACCAACACCGACGACACCCTCAGCACCGCCGAACACATGCACTTCCAGATCCACACCGATCCCAACACCACCCTCAGAGGAACCCTCATCTACAGACCCCCGGACCCCGACCATAGTTCAGCGATTCCATCGCTGACTTCCGTCAGCACACACGCCATCGCTCCACGGACTACATCCTCCTCGGGGACCTGAACTTCCACCTCGAGAACAACAAGGACACCAACTCCACCACCCTGATCGACAACCTCGCCACCCTCGGACTCAGACAGCTCGTGACAACACCCACCCACGCCGCCTGCCACACGCTAGACTCCATCTTTTCTGCAAGCCCACACGTCTCCTTCAACCACACCTCCGAACCCCACTGGACCGACCACCACTGCATCCACTCCACCTACAGGAAGCCCACCACGCACCACCGCACCCAACAAATGCCTCGCTGCTGCTGGAGCAGAATCACCAAAGACCAGCTAACCACCACCCTCGCCCTGAGCCCACCCGCCGAACCCTCCGACCCCGACACCGCCGCCCGCAACCTCAGACAGTGGATCGACGACTGCGCCAACACCCTCACCCCGCTCAAGAATCCACCCAACAGCCACACCAGCAAGAAAGCCACCTGGTTCACCAAAGACCTCCAGGCCTCCAAACGAACATGCCGAAAACTGGAGAAGATCTGGCTCCACGAACGGACAGCGGACAGCTACGCCGCCCACAAGAGCGCCACCCGCAGTCACCATCACCTCATCAGATCCGCCAAAAGGGCATCACTCAAAGACCGCCTAGACAACAACGCACACAACAGCAAAGAGCTCTTCAACATCGTGAAGGAACTCTCCAACCCCAGCTCCAACACCAACAACATTCCGCCGTCGCAAGACCTGTGCAACTCACTGGCCACCTTCTTCCACCGCAAAATCGCCGACATCCACGACAGCTTCAACACCACGACCGCCCCGGCAACCACCGAGACCACTGCCCCAATGACCACCAACCGCCTGCTCTCCTGGACCAACATCAACGACGAGGACACCAGCGAGATCATGAACACCATCCACTCCAGTTCACCGCTAGACCCGTGCCCTCACCACGTCTTCAACAAAGCCAGTACAGCCATCGCGCCCCATCTCTGGAAAATAATCAACATCTCCTTCAAGACAGCAACCTTCCCGGAAAGCTGGAAGCACGCCGAGATCACCGCCTTACTCAAGAAACCCAAGGCAGACCCCAAGGACCTCAAGAACTTCCGACCCATCTCTCTGCTCCCGTTCCCGCGAAGGTCACCGAGAAAATCGTCAACAAACAACTGACCCGCTACCTCGAGGAGAACAACATCCTGGACCCTTCCCAGTCCGGCTTCCGCAGCAACCACAGCACCGAAACCGCCCTCATCGCCGCCACCGATGACATCAGGACCCTGCTAGACAACGGAGAAACAGCAGCCCTCATCCTCCTGGACCTATCAGCCGCCTTCAACATGGTCTGCCACCACACACTACGAACACGCCTTCACGACGCTGGGATCCAAGAGAAGGCCCTGGACTGGACCACATCCTTCCTTTCTGGCAGAACTCAAAGCGTCCGCCTCGCCCCCTTCCGATCCAAGGCCACCAAGATCATCTGCAGCCTACCCCAAGGCTCCTCCCTCAGCCCGACGCTGTTCAACATCTACATGGCACCCCTCACCCATGTCGCCCGACAGCACAACCTCAACATCATCTCCTACACCAACGACACCCAGCTGATCCTCTCCCTCACCAAAGACGCTCACACCGCCAAAGCCCACCTCCACGAAGGAATGAAGGCCGTCGCCGAATGGATGAGGACCAGCCGCCTGAAGCTGAACTCGGACAAGACGGAGGTCCTCATCCTTGGTTCCAACCCTTCAGCCTGGGACGACTCCTGGTGGCCGACATCACTGGGAACAGCCCCGACACCCACCGACCACGCACGCAACCTAGGGGTCATCCTCGACCCCACCCTCTCCATGACTAAGCAGGTCAACGCCGTTTCCTCATCCTGCTTCAACACCCTCCGAATGCTCTGCAGGATCTTCAAGTGGATGCCCACCGAAACAAGAAAAACAGTCACCCAGGCCCTCGTCACCAGCAGGCTGGACTACGGAAACGCCCTCTACGCAGGAACGACGGCTAAGCTCCTGAGACGGCTGCAACGCATCCAGAACGCGTCTGCACGTCTTATCCTCGACATCCCCCGCCACAGCCACATCACACCCCACCTGAGAGACCTGCACTGGCTCCCTGTCAACAAGAGGATAACCTTCAAGCTCCTCACCCATGCACACAAAGCACTCCACAACTCCGGACCAGCCTACCTCAACAGACGACTCAGCTTCTACACCCCCAACCACCAGCTCCGCTCCACCAGCCTCACCCTCGCCACAGTCCCCCGCATCTGGAAAACGACCGCCGGCGGCAGATCCTTCTCCCACCTCGCCGCCAAGACCTGGAACACCCTCCCCACCAACCTTCGGCAGACCCAAGACCTACTGGCCTTCAGAAGACTCCTCAAGACCTGGCTCTTCGATCAGTAGCAGCACCCCCCCTCTTCCCCTAGCGCCTTGAGACCCTCGCGGGTATGTAGTGCGCTTTATATGTGACCTGATTGATTGATTGATTAGAAAAGGACACAGGTACTACAGTTGATAGTTTTGAAGAGGAGATTATAAAATCTAAGACAGTATGTTCTGTAAAACCAGAGTATTATATGCTGTCGACGCACTCACTACAAGAATCAAACACGGATTGTTGACTTATATTCAAAAAGTGAAATAGAGAATAACGATAGCTGGCAAAAGTTGGCACTGTACTTATTTGTAGAAGAAAGATTTGAGTTGTCCACACGACAAGTTATATGTAAGTACTGCTACAATAAATTAGAGGATAATAAAATGCCTGCTAGAGCTGTGCGTAACAAGTTAGAAATGGTTCCCATTCCAGAAGCACTTCAAGGTTTAAATATTTATGAGTCCATTCTTATCCAAACTATACATCCATTTCAGGCTATAGTACATATGGAGTCAAAGGCAGGCAAGTTACCACCAACAGAGCTGCACAAAGGTCTAAAAGGTAGAGTAGTGTATTTGCCATTAGATGTCAAGAAAAACATTGAAACAGTAGGGGTAGAGAGAGATTTAGAGTAAGGACTAGTAATTCTTGTAAGTGGCGTGCCTACTAAGAACAAGAAGATATGGCAGAAGTTAGTAGATGTTACCAAAATTAAAAAAACAACTTTCCATCAACAGGTCAGATTGAGAAGGTGGATCAGTCCAGAACAGAAGAAATTTATGAACATTATAGCATCGACCCTTTGCATTCTAAAGTGGTTATTGGTGATACCATTGAGCTGTTTCAAATGAAGGAAGCAAAAGGAGCCTCATTAAGTGTGTGGGAATAAAGTTTAGAAGCTCAGTGTTCCCCACATCTTTTTCCTACTGGAGTTGGGGTCCATGAATGTTGAGAGGCCTGTGCAAATACCTGCAGCTGAGTATAGATATAGTAGACTTTATTCAGAAGATCCTAGATTTCGTCAGTGTATTCCATATATATATCATCTATTATTTGAGAGTGACTTGTCTGGCCTCTCATATGCCGTGAATCATATTCTAAAAAACAGGAGTTAATTTGCATAATATATCAGCAAGAGAACATTTGGAGAAAATTCAAGGGAAAGATGAGCACTTGGAATACAATTTTAATAAACCTAATGACATGTCTGCGTGGGACTAATGAATATTGATATCAGTGTCATGGTGAACTCAAGTGCATGTTAAGGAACCTTGGAGCACCTACTTGGTTCCTGATGCTGAGTTGTGCTAAATATGCATGGAGTGATCTTCTAGAATTCTTGCAGGAGGCAAATTCAAATATAAAAGAGATTCATCTGAAGACGCCAGGAGAACTGTGCTCACTAGACTCTGCAAATGGTTGCAGATATTTTAATCACAGATTTCAAGCAATAATGGCTTTCATCTTGAACAAAACAAAACCTCCTCTTGGTGATTTATTTTGGCATAAGAGAGCACCAAGCCAGTGGTGCTCCCCACATGCACATGCTGTTGTGGGTAAAAGATGCCCCAAAGTTTGGAACAGACAGTGATGAGTCTGTGTTGTCTTTTATTGAGCAGTATGTAACCTGATCCATCGCAAAGGAGAGTAGTGGCAGCATTTTAAGAGAACAAGTTCTACGATTCCAAAATCATAGATGCAGAAAATATTGTCAGCAAAAATACAAAGCAAAAGGGAAATTTTATACAAGATGTCGTTTCGGATTCCCACGACCTGTCATCTCACAAGGAAGAGTCAACAGCTTTTTGTCTGCAGTCAGACATACACTTACAAGGAAATCACCGAAAATTACATACAACCTAAGAAGAACAGAGGCCTCCAAGTACATTAATGACTACAACCCTGTGACTTTGAAGATGTGGAATGCAAACATGGATGTGCAGTTTGTTGCAGACAACTCAGCTGCTGTTGCTCGGTATGTTACATCTAATATAACAAAGTCAGAGGAAACTGAGATGAAAGAGATGTGGGAGGAGATTTCAGCAGAAAAGAGTCTTACAAAGAAATTGTACAGTTTTAGTTTGATAATGCTTTCTCACAGAGAGTTCGGTCCTATGAATGTGTAGACCGGTTAAGCTCAGCTAGTTTGTTTTCTAAATCTAGAGGAGTTCTATGGGTGAGTTTAGGGCTTGCTAATACTCGTAACAGAGTACTGAAGTCTTTTCCTGAAATTCAGTATCTTGCAGAATTTGAGCCACACAGTACAGATATTCTGAAGAGCAATATGCTGGATACGTACTATCCAAGAAGAAGTCGTCATCTGGAAAGGATGTGTCTTTATGAAATACTTCAACATTATACTTTCAGAAGTAATGTCAGTGAAAACATAGATGGAGGTCAATTTGCTGTGGCTGGATGTGAAGGATGTTTGATGAGACATAATAAAGGAAATGTAATCAACCATCGAAAGCTAAGTTGCCAAACTCCAGACAAAAGAGAGCTTTTCTATTTAGCTTTGTTGTTTTTTAAGCCATGGCAAACTGAAAGTGAGCTACTTGGAGAATTTGACTGTTATGAAGACTCATTCAGCGCTTTGAAAGAGCATTGAGCGCTGTGTGTTTCCAGTGTATATTCAAATGTTGAGAGAAAAGATTGAACAAGAAGAAACAATTGCTGCTGAGATAGCAAGAGAGAGTTCTCAGAGCAGTCAAAGTTCAGCACGTGGAAGCCAAGATCCTCTTGGACAGCCAATCATTGAAAATGAAGCTGCTTTAGCTATGAATGAAGTGGAGAATGCAATGCAGCAAGTAAGAGGGGAAACGGTGGATCTAGAACTATTAATACAGCAATTAAATGCAGATCAGAAAGAAATGTTTGAAAAGGTAAAAGGTAAAGTAGATCATGGATTTCTCCATGAGAATAAAAAGTGTGCATGTTCTACATATAACCCAGTTCTATTGTAAAAAAGTGGTCAAGCTGAGACTGGAAAAAGTTCTTGATTAAAGTACTGACAAGTTACCTACAGAAAACAACAGATTTTAATTTGTTGTGTGTAGTCACAGCTCTAACATGCTTAGCTACTCATATTGTTAAAGAAGTTACCCTTCATCACTTATTAATGCCGCCTGTTGAATATGACAGCAAATTACAATACAACAAATTATCTGGTGTTGCTTGTTATGAAGTGGCAAGAGTATTAAAGAAATGAAAATTACTTATTAGTAATGAGGTCAGCATGGTGTCTAGCCTAATGGTATCTTTTATACATTTAAGAATGCAGCAAATATTAAAAACTGACTACGATGTACTTTTTTGAGGAAAACACTTAATAGCCTTTGGAGACCTGCTACAACTAACTCCTGTTAAAGGACAACCTGTATTCAAGAAACTACTACATACTGAAGTGACAAATTCACTAGGAAGTGTTGGAAATGTAAATTTTGGGAAAACTTTTAATGCAAAGAGTTAATCCAAAATATGTGCCAAGCATCAGATATCCATTATGCAGATATACAAAAGGATATAAGATTGGAAGTCCTCACAAAAGAGGAAAATACAGCATTACAAACCCGTCTCATTAATAATGTGGTCCCAAGTAATATTTCAGCTGCTGAAGTAATGTACAATTGTGTTAAGGAAGAGAAGTCTATTGTTTGTTTGATGCCAGCTCTTGAGGAGTGTAGTAAATTCAAAGAACAATTATTGCAACTAGAAAAAGGAGAGATCCTCGAAATTAGAGAAACGGATAAAATGGAACATAAAGGAATTACAGAGCTACTAACAGAAAAACTGCAATCGAAATTGGATAGTTTATAAAAGTCTGTGTCAAAAACTGCAGGATTAGAAAAACAGTTACGTATCTGTAAAAATTGTCGTGTAATCTTAGGTTGTAATTTAAATGTTGAAGAAGGGCTAGGGAATGGTGCAATGGGTAAAGTTATGAAACGCGTTAATTATCCAAACAGAAATGATGTGGAATACTTAGCCATAAAAGTTGATGATATTGCTGAAGTTAAGCAGATTGGTAGAGGCTTTGTACGTTTCCTACTTGGGAAAGACTTGTTTGTCCAGCGAAAGAATTCCCAGTGTCTTGAGCGTATGCAGTACCTATTCACAAATTGCAAGGTTTAAGTGTAGATATAGGTCTTGTTAATATTGGTAGTAGTGTATTCAAAGAAGGAATGTCATATGTTGCTTTGTCGCGAATTAGAACATTGTCTGGTTTATTTCTGATTTATTTTGATGAGAAGAAAGTAAGTGCTGATGTGAGCTGCGTAACGGAGTATAATCGGTTAAGAGCTCAATTAGCTCCTCATTTAGGCCAGTATCCTGTGCTACTGGAATAAGAAAACTCACAGCTGTCTGTACTGGATCAGTAGTGTTCTCTCAAAATCTTCAGCAGGATGCTCAAGACTTTCTAATGGTAATGCTAGAAGATATGAATATCAATGAATTATTTGGTTTAACTTATAAATGGACCCATAACTGTGAAGATTGTGAATGTACGTATAGCACTGAGATCAATTCAGAATGGTTCCTCTACTTGACATTACCAGATTGTAAAGCTGTGCCTTTTGAAGATTTAACTACAAATGCCCATCACGATATGACCTGTCCAAACTACAGATCAGAACTTAGCTCAACATTGTTTCTACAAAGGTATGGAAATATATCATATTTATGCTACAACGATGCTGAGTGGATGGTACTAAATTAGGAACTGAAATTACAAACTTATAAGCTGCACAAATTTCCATCTCAAAAAGAACTTTCACAACTATAGCAATCATATTTCATGAACAAGTTAATATAACCTCTGGACACTACACAATATATTTAAGATGTCAAACAAGATGGACAGAGTGCAACGACAGACAAGTGACATTCAAATCAATACTACCCAAAAAGTTACCAAACTCACATCTGCTATTTCTAGAACCGAAGTTCCAAGGAGAATCCGGGATAAGAAAATGTGATATTGTGCTGACATATATATGGATTATGGGCCTGATTCACAGAACTAACTTACGTCAAAAACGTAAAGTTAGTACTTTTTGGTATTCACAGAATACGCTTACTCATTTTGGTATTCACAGAATGAATTTACTCATTTCGGTATTCACAGAAGTTAGTAGTCCTAACTTTAGGACTCCTAAATGCCTTCTGTGAATACCGAAAGTCTTAAAGTTAGGATTTTCTCAGTTTAGAGTAGTAAAGTTAGGACTCCTAACTTTACTACTCCTAAACTGAGAAAATCCTAACTTTAAGACTTTCAGTATTCACAGAAGGCATTTAGGAGTCCTAAAGTTAGGACTACTAACTTCTGTGAATACCGAAATGAGTAAGTTCATTCTGTGAATACCAAATGAGTAAGCGTATTCTGTGAATACCAAAAGTACTAACTTTACGTTTTTGACATAAGTTAGTTCTGTGAAGCAGGCCCTATGTGTTTCTGAGACATTATTCAGCCTATTGGGGGTATTGTATACAGTAAGCTGGTAAAAATGAAGGACTATTTTTAACTGCAGGAAAGGAATTTATATATGCTTTAAGTTGCATGTAAAAAGTCTCGTCACCACTAAAAAAAGTTTCCTTTTGTTTCTGCTACAGCAACATCTAAGTAGTACTATGAGTTATGTTTTTCGTACATGGATTAAGAACATTTTAGACATCATTTGGTCTAACAGAGATGAGGTTTACAAAAGGATATCCAAAAATGAAGACTGCTTCATAATTGTTGGCTATTGTGTACCAGATATAAAAATATCAGAAACTGTTTTTACATATAGTTCCTTTCATTAAGGTGGTGACCTATCAGCAAGACAGTATTAAAAAGCGTGTAGTGAGTGCAGTGAACATTATAACATAGTTGTAATGATCTACTGTGCACATTTTCTTTTACAATCCATTGACTGCTTTCCCCACTGTTTCATGATGAGTCTTCATACAAAGCACTGCTGAAAGTGAACAAGTAAGAAAGCTGAAAACAGGAAAAACTGTAAATATTTTTCTATGTTGAATCAAAGTTTTGTTTAAAAAATATTGTATGTTGTTTGGATGCCTAATGTTCGAAATGAAATTCTAATATTCTATTTTTTCACAGTGGTTGGACGTCAAGATTTATTATGTGTGTCAAATCACTAATCTAGTGATAGATTCACTGAGTTACTACTCATGTACTCATCCCATCTCCCAGGCACAACAGTTGCACTTGTCCAATCATCCAGCCAGTACCTAAGCAGTCATCCAATTATTGAGGTACTGCACTTGAATTCATCTAATCTCCCAGCCACTACTCAGACACTCATTTAATCACCCAGGTATTACCCATGGACTATGCAATCACCCACACACTATGTAAGTGCAAATCCATTCACTGAGGCACTACCCATGCACTCATTCACTCACCCAGGCACTACTCATGGACTCATCCAATCACCCAGGCAGTACCCATGCACTCATCCAATCACCCAGGCACTATCCATGTACTCACCCAACCATGCAGGCAGTATCCATGCATTCACCTAATCAGCCAGGCACTATCCATGCACTCACCCAATCACCAAGTGTGAGAAGTTGGCCTGGTATATGCTGTTCACTAGTTAAAGTGGACACCTTGCACCAGTACAATTTGACTCTTATGGTAGATAGGTTTAAGACAACCTTTAAAGAAAGCTATCCTAGTGGTAGCTGTGGAGAGCAGCCTTCAGGCTAAGTCTTGGAGGAATTTAAAGCAGCTTGTTTTACCATACAATCTCTTGAATCACCAAATGAAAAGACCCCACACAGGTATATATATCAAATATATGTATTTATTACTAAACAACTCTCTACTAATCTCTTTATGAGATTAGAAGTCAGGAACATATGCACGAATCAACGGTTCACAACAAATTGAGCACAAATATGGCTGGGGCCCTAGGGGCGTACCAGACCATATACTAAAAAAGAGACTTAAGAACAACGACTTGAAAAGGGACAAGGCCTAGGGCCTTCAGAAGCGCTGGGGCCTCACGAAACCACCCAAGGCAGGTAAGTAAAGGACCCACGGGGGACGCGTGCAGTGTGTGTACACAGGCGCGGATCGCCGTTGACTTCAATGGGGCAAGTCGCGGTTGGAAATTAAGAGTTTAACGGCACTTTGGGAGAAGCTACAAGCAAGTCACTTATAGGGTAAGTAGTTCTAGGGCCAACACCCACAGGAGCACCGTAGTGCTGGAGTTACCTTGCCCAGGGAAGCCGGGTGCAAAGGTGTCCTTTAGTGTCGGGTCGCGGCGTCGTTTTCAATGGGAGCCAATGAAGACTTGCTGCTTGTGAAGACAGGAGAAGTGTCCGGTGGAATCCAAGCCTGGATTCGGAAGAAGGAAGACCTGAAAGCAGAGGGGACAGTGTTCAAAGTCACTTGGCAGTGACCCGGGGCAAGGAAGATGAATGCCCACTGTCGTTGGCAGATTCAGGTCATTCACAGGTGTCTTGACTCTTCAGCCACGAGGTCCAGGAGGTGTTGATGATGACCATGAGCTGGAATCAATGTGTGCCACAAAGTGTGCAGCTTACTGCAGTGTCGGCGACCCGATTGGAGCCAACAAGCCTTGGTAACAGCAAGTCTCGTGGAAAGGACAAAAAAGTCAGTGGTGCAGACCGGCAAGGTCTGGGGGACTCACCCAGCAAGGGTAAGTCAGGGCAGCCCTGGAGCAATCAGGAGAGCCCTTTGGATTTGTAGAAAAGTCTTCAGGGGACCCACAAGTTGGCTGGCAAGGGATCGCAAAGATGCCTCAGGAGGATTCACTCAACAGGGGCCCACGGTCACTCGGGATGGGGTAGGCCTCTGATTTTGGGAGAGATCTCTGCTAGAGGCTTGGACCACATGTGACCCAAAGCACAGGTTCGTAGAACGTCGTGAAGGGGTTGCACTCAACAATAGTGCATGGTACACAGGGATTGCGGTTCCTCGTCACTTGTGGGGTCCACTTGCCTCAGCTTCACTGGGGACTCACGATGGCCTTAGAGAAGTCAGGAAATCTTCTTCCTGGGCTTCAGGGACTTCGGGCTCCGGCGGGAGCAGCATAGTTTGTGACTGTTGTTGCAGTTTTTGGTGCCTGCCATGCAGGGGAGTCACTCCTTGACTCCAAGGGAGCTTCTTCAGTCTTCCAGAGGTAGTGGAACGTTGAAGGTCCGGGATTCTTCTTCAGAGCGTCATCCAGGGATATCTAGTTTGCAATGGCAAGGGTTCCCTATCTTATACTGAAAGGAAGGGAGGGACTAGCTCTATGACCCCACCTATGGGAGTGTCAGGGGAGTGGGTGGCTACACCCACTTCCCTTTGTCCAGTTTCGTGCCAGAGCAGGGGCAGGTAGCCCCTGAGCGGGTTTGAACTGGTGTATGCACAGAGGAGCCTACTGCTCCCCCAGTGCAGGACTTCAAAGCACTCTAGGAGTGCACCCACCCAGCTCCAATACACTAAACCCTGTCTGGGAGGTGGTCACACCTCCCTGTGACAGGATACCTATTGTTGGGCCTCCTCCACTGCGAGTTTCGGTCATCAGCAGGAGGGCAGCCCAGTGTCTGTGACTGGTGGCATCCATTTTGTGATGCCAGGTGTAGGAGAGTAGGATCTGCCTCTTATATTGCCCCCACTTTTTTTCTGATGTTTACACTGGTTTCTGGCTATAGTTTGACTGGGTCCCTGCCAATCAGGACCCCAGCCTCTCTGTTCTCTCTAAACGACTTTGAGCGCACTCTAGGTGCACTAGTGATTGGATACTGTGGTGCCTTATGAGTCCCTAGTATATGGTACCTTAAGTACCAAGGGCATAGGTACTTCACAGGCCTACCAGGGGCTGCAGCATGTATTATGCCACCCCTGGGAGGCAGACTAAATCTGGCACCACAGGCCTGCTACTGCAGCCTGGGTGAGGTGGTGCTAGCACTCCTCACTGAGATATAGGTTTCCTATATCTCTCCTACACACACATATAAACCTATCAGTCACCCCTAAGGCAGGCCCTATCAATCCTGAGGGCAGGGTGCTTGGCTTCTATGTGAGGGGGTGCCTCTGCCTGAGCAGGGCCCCTCTGCAGCCCTCAGAGTCCATTCTCTGGGACTGTTTGTGGATGCGGTTAAACCATATACTCTTAAGTGCATTATATCCTTGCGGTAAAATGCTAACTTTGGAATGGCTGCATCAAAACATGTCGTGTTTGGTGTCAAACATCTTGGAATACTACCCCCCGCCAGTCCTGGCGGCGGGGGTAGCATTCCACCCTTCTAGAGGGATAGACATGTACCTACTGTGGAAACACGGTAGAATCCTGAAGAGCCCTGGCATCACAAAATGGATGCCACCAGTCACTGACACTGGGCTGCCCTCCTGCTGATGACCGAAACTCGCAGTGGAGGAAGCCCAACAATAGGCATCCTGTCACAGGGAGGTGTAACCACCTCCCAGACAGGGTTTAGTGTATTGGGGCTGGGTGGGTGCACTCTTAGAGTGCTTTGAAGTCCTGCACTGGGGGAGCAGTAGGCTCCTCTGTGCATATGCCAGTTCAAACCGGCTCAGGGGCTACCTGCCCCTGCTCTGGCGTGAAACTGGACAAAGGGAAGTGGGTGTAGCCACCCACTCCCCTGACCCTCCCATAGGTAAGGTCATAGAGCTAGTCCCTCCCTTCTTTACAGTATAAGATAGGGAACCCCTGAACTTGAAAGTTAGATATCCTTGGACGACGCTCTGAAGAAGAATCCTGGACCTTTGACGTTTCACTACCTTTGGAAGACTGAAGACTCTCCCTTGGAGTCAAGGAGTGACTCCCCTGCTTGGCAGGCACCAAAAACTACAAACAACAGTCGCAAACTACGCCACTCCTGCCGGAGTCCGAAGTCCCTGCAGCCCAAGACATGGATTTCCTGACTTCTCAAAGGCCATCGTGAGTTCCCAGCAAAGCTGAGGCAAGTGGATCCCAAGAGTGACAAGGAACCACGACCCCTGGGTACCGTGCACTATTGTCAAGTGCAACCCCTTTACGACATTCTACGAATCCGTGCTTTGGACCATGTGTGGTTCCAGCCTCCAGCAGGAACTCCTCCGAAGATCAGAGGCCTACACCATCCCGAGTGACCGTGGGCCCCTGCTGAGCGAATCCTCCCAAGGCATCTTTGCAATCCATTGCCAGCCGGCTTGTGGGTCCCCTGAAGACTTTTCTATAGAACCAAAGGGCTCCCCTGGTTGCTGCAGGCCTGCCCTGACTTATCTTCACTGGGTGAGTTCCACAGACCTTGCTGGTCTGCACCATTGACTTTTCTTCTTTTCCCCAAGACTTGCTGTTACCAAGGCTTGTTGGCTCCAATCGAGTCACTGACACCGCAGTAAGCTGCAGACATCGTGGGACATGCCGAATCCAGCTCCTGGTCATCGTCGACACCTCCTGGACCTCGTGGCTGAGGAGTCAAGACACCTGTGAATGACCTGAACCTTGCGACGATGGTGGGCATCCATCTTCCTTGCCCCGAGTCACTGCCAAGTGACTTTGAACACTGTCCCCTCTGATTTCAGGTTTTCTATCTTCTGAATCCAGGCTTGGATTCCTCCGGACACTTCTTCGTACTTCACAAGCAGCAAGTCTTCATTGTCTTCCATTGAAAACGACGCCGCGACCCGACACCAAAGGACACCTATGCACCCGGCTTCCCTGGGTGAGGTAACTCCAGCACTACAGTGCTCCTGTGGGTATTGGCCCTAGAACTACTTATCCTGTAAGTGACTTGCTTGTAGGTCCCTCCGAAGTATCCTAAAACTCTTTATTTCCAACCGCGACTTGCCCCATTGAAGTCAACGGCGATCCGCGCCTGTGTATCCACACTGCACGCGTCCCCCGTGGGTCCTTTACTTACCTGCCTTGGGTGGTTTCATGAGGCCCCAGCACTTCTGAAGGCCCTAGGCCTTGTTTCCTTGCAAGTCGTGGTTTCTAAGTCTCTTGCTTAGTATATGGTCTGGTACGCCCCTAGGGCCCCAGCCATATTTGTGCTTAATTTATTGTGAAACGTTGATTTATGCATATGTTCCTGACTTCTAATCTCACCCGAGATTAGTAGAGAGTTGTTTAGTAATAAATACATATATATTTGTGTGGTGTCTTTTCATTTGGTGATTCAAGAGATTGTGTGGTAAAACAAGCTGCTTTACATTCCTCCAAGACTTAGCCTGAAGGCTGCTCTCCACAGCTACTACTAGGATAGCTTTCTTTAAAGGTTGTCTTAAACCTATCTACCATAAGAGTCGAATTGTACTGGTGCAATGTGTCCACTTTAATTAGTGAACAGCATATACCAGGCCAAATTCTCACATTGGTGGCAGCGGTTGGATTCCAGCTTGCTATTGTTTTACCAGAAAATCTCTATTTGAATTACTAACTGAAAACCACTATAGGTACTTAAGGTACATATAAAGTCAAGCTTAGTATCAATAAGTTCTACTGAACTTAGAGCTGTGTGCCAAGGGATAGCACTCCCTTTCTACAGCTCAAGCTAGTATCAGTAGGCCACAAACTAGTGTAGGTAGTACAACACTGCACAACATTAGAATGTCCTCAAAGGGTGGATCCAGTGGATCCACTCAGCCTCAGTGTAAGGACATGTCTTTCTGTGACTTGAAAGCCATGTGTGTTGAAAGACACCTGAGGCTAGGACAGAGTCCCTCCACACTACATCTGATAGATCTGCTGACAGCAGATGATCTTAGATTAGCTCTAGGAGCTAAGGGGTCTGAATCAGTGAGTGAGTCAATTACAGTATCTGGGTCAGATGATGAAAATCAGAATGACCAAGACGCTGTGATTGAAGGGCCAGGCTTCAAGGGGCCTGAAAAGGACAGAGGAATTCTCCCTAAGAGAACTGACAGAGTGGATGAGAGGCCTAGGTCCCCTTCCAGGGAATCTGACCACTCTTATCACTCTGGCAGAGAATTTGTCCAGCAGAGGAGCTCATACTTTCCCATAAGAGAGACCTCCTCTGACAGAATGTACAAACTGCTGCAGTATGAGGAGGCAAGAGTTGCCCTCAAAACCAAGCAGTTGGCATTAGACAGAGAAGCCCTGGAGCTCCAAAGAGCTTCTAGAAGAGCGGGTTAGAACCCCCTGGTGGCAGCAACAGTGTCCCTAGAGGCAGAGAATATATTCCAGACCATAGGAACCTGAGCAAGGTTGTTCCGCCCTACCAGAATGGGGATGATATCCATAAGTGGATAACTGCTATGGAGAGGGCCTGTAGAGTACAGCAGGTCCCCCAAAAGCAGTGGGCAGCAATCTTGTGGCTCTCCTTTTCAGATAAAGGTAGAGGCAAGCTCCTCACTGTTAGAGAAGAGGATGCTGATGATTATGAAGTCCTGAAGAGTGCACTGATAGATGGGTTTGGCTTAACCACTGAGCAGTACAGGTTGAAGTTCAGAGACACCCAGAAGGCACAGACTCAGGACTGGACTGACTTTGTTGATTGTGCAACCAAGGCCCTAGGGGGTTGGCTGGTTGGCAGTAGGGTTACTGATTTCAAGGAATTGTATAATCTGATGATGAGAGAACAGATCCTTAATAATTGCCAGAACCAGTTGTTGCATCAATACCTGGTGGACTCTGATCTGACCTCTCCCCAAGAATTGGGAAAGAAGGCAGACAAATGGGTCAGAACCAGGGTGAGGCAGAAAACCCAGAACCAAGGGGGTGACACAAAAAAGCAGGATTCTAAGGGCTCTGAGAAAGGTGGGGATAAGTCAAAAGACCTGAAGTCTTCACAAGGGCCCCAAAATCTGCATCTGGTGGGGAGTCACAATCCAACAAGGGAAAAGGCCAAAAGAAGTCCTGGTGCAAATTCTGTAAACAGAAAGGGCACTGGACTTCTGATTGTAACAAGTCCAAAGACCAACCCACCACCACTCCTGCCCCTAAGGCCTCTGTTCCCCCTAGCTCAGCTACTGGTGGAGGTGGTACTCAGAATAAGGGGTAGTAGGGTTGACCCTGGGTTCTGAAGTGGACTCTGACCTAGTCAGGGTACCCACTCAGGCAATGCTGATTTGTGATGGAGACCTTGATATGTCCTTCCTAGTAAGCCCCAGTAATCTGGGCAAATACAAACAGCAGCCTGTAATAAATGGCAAACAGGCTTTGGCATTTAGGGACACAGGTGCTAGTGTCACCATGGTGGCAGAGGATCTTGTGGACCCTGGACAGATCATCCTGGGCAAAATGTACCAGGTGACCAATGCAAGCAATGTCAGGACCATCCATAGTCTGGCAGTTGTGAATTTCTCCTGGGGAAGGGTAACTGGCCTCAAGAAGGTTGTAGTCAGTGCAGACCTCCCTGTAGAATGTCTATTGGGCAATGATCTAGAGACTTCAGCCTGCTCTGAAGTAGAGTTATGGACTCATGCTGTGATGTTGGGCATCCCTGCAGAGGTATTTGCTGTGACTAGGTCACAAGCAAGAATGCATAACACTGAACCAGCTCTGGATCCTGGAACAATGGACCAGATGCTTCCCAAGAAGAGGAGCAATAGGGTAAAGGCAGTGACTTCCCCTCTGTCTCAGATCACAGATTCACCTCTTGAGGGAGGTGAAGCAGATCCTGAAGAAGGAACTGCCCCAGAGGGACTTGAGCCTGATCAGGTTGAGTTCTTGGGGGCAGGGGCCCCTTCTAGGGAAGATCTGAGTAAGGAGCAACAGTGCTGCCCCTCTCTTGAACCCCTCAGACAGCAGGCTGCTGCTGAGGCTGCTGGGAGTGCTAGTGGGTCCCATAAAGTTTATTGGGATGAGGGACTCCAATATTCTGAGGGTAGAGCCCCAGCCCCTGGAGCCACCAGGAGGTTGGTAATACCTCAGAAGTTTAGGGGGTTCCTCTTGACCTTAGCCCATGACATCCCTTTAGCAGGTCACTTGGGCCAAAACAAGACCTGGGACAGGCTTTTTCCACATTTTCATTGGCCACATATGTCAGAGGATACAAAGGAGTTTTGTCGCTCCTGTGTCACATGCCAAGCCAGTGGCAAGGCAGGTGGCACAACAAAGGCCCCCCTGATACCACTACCTGTGGTTGGGGTATCCTTTGAAAGGGTAGGGATTGACATTGTTGGTCCCCTTGACCGTGTGGGAGCTGTACTGTCTCAACTGAATGATGAAGGTCAAGATCAGCCAGTAGCTTTCATTAGCAGAAGGCTGACCCCTAGAGAGAAACGTTGGTCAGCTATAGAGAGGGAGGCCTTTGCTGTGGTGTGGGCCCTGAAGAAGCCGAGGCCATACTTGTTTGGCACTCACTTCATAGTTCAGACTGACCACAAGCCCCTCCTATGGCTTAAACAGATGAAAGGTGAAAACCCAAAACTTTTGAGGTGGTCCATTTCCCTACAGGGGATGGACTATACAGTGGAACATAGACCTGGGACCCAACATGCCAATGCAGATGGACTCTCAAGGTATTTCCACTTTGAACACGAAGACTCAACTGGTCAAGGTTAGTTTAGTGTCCCTGCGTTTGGGGGTTGTGTAGGAGAGTAGGATCTGCCTCTTATGTTGCCCCCACTTTTTTTCTGATGTTTACACTGGTTTCTGGCTATAGTCTGGCTGGGTCCCTGCCAATCAGGGCCCCAGCCTCTCTGTTCTCTCTAAATGACTTTGAGTGCACTCTAGGTGCACTAGTGATTGGATACTGTGGTGCCTTATGAGTCCCTAGTATATGGTACCTTAGGTACCAAGGGCATAGGTACTTCACAGGCCTACCAGGGGCTGCAGCATGTATTATGCCACCCCTGGGAGGCAGACTAAATCTGGCACCACAGGCCTGCTACTGCAGCCTGGGTGAGGTGGTGCTAGCACTCCTCACTGAGATATAGGTTTCCTATATCTCTCCTGCACACACATTTAAACCTATCAGTCACCCCTAAGGCAGGCCCTATCAATCCTGAGGGCAGGGTGCTTGGCTTCTATGTGAGGGGGTGCCTCTGCCTGAGCAGGGCCCCTCTGCAGCCCTCAGAGTCCATTCTCTGGGACTGTTTGTGGATGCGGTTAAACCATATACTCTTAAGTGCATTATATCCTCGCGGTAAAATGTTAACTTTGGAATGGCTGCATCAAAACATGTCGTGTTTGGTGGCAAACACCTTGGAATCATACCCCCACACCAGTAACTGGTGTGGGAGTATGATCCCACCCTTCTAGAGGGATAGACATGTACCTACTGTGGAAACGCGGTAGAATCCTGAAGAGCCCTGGTGTGAGAAGTTGGCCTGGTATATGCTGTTCACTAATTAAAGTGGACACCTTGCACCAGTACAATTCGACTCTTATGGTAGATAGGTTTAAGACAACCTTTAAAGAAAGCTATCCTAGTGGTAGCTGTGGAGAGCAGCCTTCAGGCTAAGTCTTGGAGTAATGTAAAGCAGCTTGTTTTACCACACAATCTCTTGAATCACCAAATGAAAAGACACCACACAGGTATATATATCAAATATAGGAAGAACAAGCAGCTGGGTCATAGATGACTGCACCACCAGATCTAGTCACAATTTGTAAGAGATATTGCCCACCTCAAATGGTTTGCTGCTTGTAGACCATAAATATAACTATCTGCATGGGTTGGATGAGAGGCAATATATAGACACAAAACAGTCTAATACACACGTTAGCACATAAATAACAGTCAATTTGCAATTGTTCGTTTCTAGTCTTTTTATTCCGTGATGTGCTTCTTAAAATAGAACCAGCCAACGCGTATCACCCAAACATGGGCTTCTTCAGGGCAATAAGGTAGAGGAATAATGTGTATCCTCAGATGCTGAGTCAAGAATGATAAAACGAGTCCTAGGCGCATAAGTGAAGCTCATGGTAAGCGATGTCCTATGAGTATAAATAATGTGAAGTATTTAAAGGTAAGAACTCTGTGTATTGAGAGCCGTGTCCGGAAAACGTCCTGTGACCAGCAGATAATCCTGCTGGTCACAGGACGTTTTCCGGACACGGCTCCTCGAATACACAGAGTTCTTACCTTTTAAATACTTCACATTATTTATACTCATAGGACATCGCTTTACCATGAGCTTCACTTATGCGCCCTAGGACTCGTTTTTATCATTCTTGACTAAGCATCTGAGGATACACATTATTCCTCTACCTTATTCCCCTGAAGAAGCCCATGTTTGGGTGAAACGCGTTGGCTGGTTCTATTTTTAAGAAGCACATCACGGAATAAAAAAGACCAGAAACGAACAATTGCAAATTGACTGTTATTTATGTGCTCGTGTGTATTAGACTGTTTTGTGTCTATATATTGCCTCTCATCCAACCCATGCAGATATATATCAAATATATATGTATTTATTACTAAACAACTCTCTACTAATCTCGGGTGAGATTAGAAGTCAGGAACATATGCATAAATCAACGTTTCACAATAAATTAAGCACAAATATGGCTGGGGCCCTAGGGGCGTACCAGACCATATACTAAGCAAGAGACTTAGAAACCACGACTTGCAAGGAGACAAGGCCTAGGGCCTTCAGAAGTGCTGGGGCCTCACGAAACCACCCAAGGCAGGTAAGTAAAGGACCCACGGGGGACGCGTGCAGTGTGGATACACAGGTGCGGATCGCCGTTGACTTCAATGGGGCAAGTCGCGGTTGGAAATTAAGAGTTTTAGGATACTTCGGGAGAACCTACAAGCAAGTCACCTACAGGGTAAGTAGTTCTAGGGCCAACACCCACAGGAGCACCGTAGTGCTGGAGTTACCTCGCCCAGGGAAGCCGGGTGCATAGGTGTCCTTTGGTGTCGGGTCGCGGCGTCGTTTTCAATGGGAGCCAATGAAGACTTGCTGCTTGTGAAGACAGGAGAAGTGTTCGGTGGAATCCAAGCCTGGATTCGGAATAAGGAAGACCTGAAAGCAGAGGGGACAGTGTTCAAAGTCACTTGGCAGTGACCCGGGGTAAGGAAGATGAATGCCCACCGTCGTCGACAGATTCAGGTCATTCATGGGTGTCTTGACTCTTCAGCCACGAGGTCCAGGAGGTGTCAATGACAACCAGGAGCTGGATTCAGTGTGTCCCATAAAGTGTGCAGCTTACTGCCATGTTGGCAACCCGATTGGACCCAACAAGCCTTGGTAACAGCAAGTCTCTTGGAAAGGACAAAAAGTCAGTGGTGCAGACCAGCAAGGCCTGGGGGACTCACCCAGCGAAGGTAAGTCAGGGCAGGTCTGGAGCAATCAGAGGAGCCCTTTGGATTTGTAGAAAAGTCTTCAGGAGACCCACAAGCTGACTGGCAAGGGATCGCAAAGACGCCTTGGGAGGATTCACTCAACAGGGGCCCACGGTCACTCGGGACAGGGTAGGCCTCTGATTTTGAGAAGGATCTCTGCTAGAGGCTGGGACCACACGTGGCCCAAAGAACAGGTTCGTAGAACATTGTGAAGGGGTTGCACTCGACAATAGTGCACGGTACCCAGGGATTGTGGTTCCTCATCACTTGTGGGGTCCACTTGCCTCAGCTTCACTGGGGACTCACGATGGCCTTGGAGAAGTCAGGAAATCCTCTTTCTGGGCTGCAGGGACTTCGGGCTCAGGCAGCAGCGGTGTAGTTTGTGACCATCATTGCAGTTTTTGGTGCCTGCCAAGCAGGGGAGTCACTCCTTACTCCAAGGGAGATTCTTCAGTCTTCCAGAGGTAGTGGAACGTCGAAGGTCTGGGATTCTTCTTCAGAGCATCGTCCAGGGATATCTAGTTTGCAATGGCAAGGGTTCCCTATCTTATACTGAAAGGAACGGAGGGACTAGCTCTATGACCCCACCTATGGGAGGGTCAGGGGAGTGGGTGGCTACACCCACTTCCCTTTGTCCAGTTTCGCACCAGAGCAGGGGCAGGTAGCCCCTGAGCCAGTTTGAACTGGTGTATGCACAGAGGAGCCTACTGCTCCCCAGTGCAGGACTTCAAAGCACTCTAGGAGTGCACCTACCCAGCCCCAATACACTAAACCCTGTCTGGGAGGTGGTCACACCTCCCTGTGATAGGATACCTATTGTTGGGCCTCCTCCACTGCGAGTTTCGGTCATCAGCAGGAGGGCAGCACAGTGTCTGTGACTGGTGGCATCCATTTTGTGATGCCAGGGCTCTTCAGGATTCTACCGCGTTTCCACAGTAGGTACATGTCTATCCCTCTAGAAGGGTGGGATCATACTCCCACACCAGTTACTGGTGTGGGGTATGATTCCAAGGTGTTTGACACCAAACACGACATGTTTTGATGCAGCCATTCCAAAGTTAGCATTAACCGCGAGGTTATAATGCACTTAAGAGTATATGGTTTGACCGCATTCACAAACAGCCCCAGAGAATGGACTCTGAGAGCTGCAGAGGGGCCCTGCTCAGGCATAGGCACCTTCTCACATAGAAACTAAGCACCCTACCCTCAGGATTGCTAGGGCCTGCCTTAGTGGTGACTGATATGTTTAAATGTGTGTGCAGGAGAGATATAGGGAACCTATATCTCAGTGAGGGTGCTAGCACCTCCTCACCCAGGCTGCAGTAGCAGGCCTGTGGTGTCAGATTTAGTCTGCTTCCCAGGGGTGGCATAATACATGCTTCAGCCCCTGGTAGGCCTGTGAAGTACCTATGCCCTTGGTATCTAAGGTACCATATACTAGGGACTCATAAGGTACCACAGTATCCAATCACTAGTGCACCTAGAGTGCACTCCAAGTCGTTTAGAGAGAACAGAGAGGCTGGGGCCCTGATTGGCAGGGTCCCAGCCAGACTACAGCCAGAAACCAGTGTAAACATCAGAAAAAAAGTGGGGGCAACATAAGAGGCAGATCCTACTCTCCTACACCAAGGCACTACCCTTTCACTCATTCAATGACCCGAACAATACCCTTGCACTCATCCATTCACCCAGGTGCAACTCTTGCACTTATCCAGTCACCTATGCGCTACCCATGCACTCATATAATCAATTCAATTCAATTTCAACTTTATTCGATCATTATTAGGTACGATCATAAAAGTACAGAAACAACATTAAAATTAAAAGAAACAATTCTCATAGGTAAGATATTGTGATCATTCCATCTAGATTCTTATAAGAAAAGGTTTAAAAAATTCATGCAAGGTTTCAGTTTGTAAGTGCTAAAAGCTGCCAGATCAAATATAAGTTAAAATGCAGTATATATATAATTAAATATATTTCCCTAAAACTTTTTACAATCCCAAGGACTTCTGCCTTTTCTACAAGCCAATAGAAATGAGGCTAGCGAAAAGCACACTAAATGGTCTGGTAATGATTTTAGAAAAAATAGTTCAACCCTACATTGAACAAAGTGATGGCTCTTTAAAATAGGTACAATATACTTTTTCCTTTCTTTAAGATAATGACCACAAAAAACAGTACATGAAGGTCTGTTTGGGCAGAGGACTTGTCACAGGGGCAGTTAATCAGGTCCGAATGGTTAAATGTTTTCGATGGAAACCCCAACATTAGTGGGATCAGATTTAACCGAAACCGCAGTAATATAAATTTATGGTGCTGTATTGTGACCTCCTCTAAGTAGGGGAATCCACCTTCCCAGATAGGTAAATGTGGTTGATAAACCAGAATAGACTGCTTCCTTTGGTTATTCTCCCTGCGAGTATACTGGGCTTTCAGCATAAAAGTGTCTACCAGTCTTTGCCTAGACATTAACCTGCAAGACATTGGATCTGTAAACAAATTTTCAACCCCAACTCTATCAATTCTCGCTCAACGTAATTAATCCATCTGATTTTCTTAGAATTGTCTAGGCTAAGACAATCTTTTATTATACTCCGAGTTAAAGGGAGATTTTTCCTTCGCCAGATTGAGAACCACAGGAGCAAAGGAGCCAGTCTAATTGAGTCTGTAATATAGGGTAGGCTCAGCTCCAGATGGAGTATATAATTAGATGTTGATTGGGGAAGAGAGACCAAGGATTTAAAAACTTATCTTCAATAATTTGGAGTTGTTCGGGGTGTGCCAGACCCCAGAGCCCCGCTCCATATGTGGCCGCAGATTTTGTTTTAGCTTGATAAATATGCTTAACAGTGGCCAAAGGTTTCATGCCCATCCTGGAGATGAATGCTTTTAATGCTCCCAGACTCCTTTCCATTCCCATGGCCCTTGCATCAATTAATCTAGACCACGTTTGGTTCTTGTCCAAGAGTACCCCAAGGGAAAGGACTCTACTACCTCGATTTTCCCTAATTCTGTGTGGAGGTGGGATAATTTTCCTCGAGCACTCCCCGGCAATAATTACAAATGATTTTGACTGGTTTACCTTCATGTCAAGAGAGTCCATGAAGGCAGCATAAGTGGTGATTAGATGACGCGGCCCTATCCCTGTTCTGGCTATAAGGACTGCATCGTCTGCATACGCCAGAATTGGGAGCTGGATAGACTCAGACACGGGGAGATCAGGGGTTATACCCCGAAGGGCATTCCCCACACCGTTCATATAGATGGAAAATAAGAACGGCGCAAGGACACAGCCCTGTTTTACCCCCTTAAGATCTTAAAAGGGCAAGTACATTCCCCGTTTTTCCGTATCTGACAGATGCTGATGCCTCCGAGTACAATTGCCGGATAAAGTCAATTATTGGGGGGGATCGATCCCCATCTCTTCCATGATGTACCAGAGCTTTGGGTGGGAAACGCAGTCAAACGCTGCTGAAAGATCCATAAAGGCGAGATAGATTTTCCCAACCTTAGCCCTGGTATATTTGTCAATGATCAGTGAAAGGTTGAGGCACTGATCTAAAGTTCCTCTACCCTGTTGGAACCCATACTGGGCCTGCATTAATATGTTCTTATCGTCTGCCCAAGTCTCTAGTCTAGCTAAAAGCAGACAGCCCATGAGTTTCGCAGTGGTATCCAGAAGGGAGCTAGGCCTATAATTTTTAGAGCTACTCCTGTCCCCCATTTTATAGATAGGAACTATTATATTTGTCTTCCATGAAGGGGGGCTACTATTGCTATGTTGTTAAAAACGTTGGTCAGTAAAGGAACCCAGAGGTCGTGGTTGTATTCGAAGAAGTCTATTGGGACCCCATCCGGACCAGGGGCTCTTTCTGTACTGCATGACGATAGGGCCCTCCTAACCTCAATGAGTGAAAATGATAAGAATACCTTCCTTTTGTTCAGAGGGACAGATGGGGAAAGGACAGGGGCTCAGCGGGCGAGAAGATATTAGCAAAGTGCTCTTTTCACTCCTCCTCACCAACATTTGTATCCAGCGAAGGGTCCCTGTGGGTCTTGAAATACGGTGAATTGATTATGCCCCAAAACTCTCTGCTATCTCCTGACATAGTTGCTTGGGCGAGCCTTTCCCAAATTTCCTCCCTTAGTGTTCTCTCCCTTTTCTTCTAGCCGATTTAAACTGGGTATGCAATAGGGCGATCTGGGTTTGATCGCGTGGCCGAGTTTTGAGAGCAGTGGTAAGGGCTTTCTTAGCTTTGCTACAGGTGGAGTCGAACCATCCCTTTTGGGTAGGGCTCTTTATTACTTTTATGGGTACTCATACAATCAACCAGGTACTACCCATGCACTAATCCAATCAGCCAAGCAATACCCATGTACTCATCCATTCACTCAGGCACTATGTATGCACTCTCCCAATCACCTAGACACTATCCATTCACTCATCCAATCACCCAGAACACAACCCTTGCCCTCATCCATTCACTGAGGCACTACCCATGCACTCATCCACTCACCCAGGGTCTACTCATGAACTCATCAAATCACCCAGGCAGTACGCAGGCACTATGAACTCATCAAATCACCCAGGCACTATCGATGCACTCACCCAATCACACATGCATAATCCATGCATTCACCCAATCACCAAGGCACTATTCATGCACTCACCTAATCACCCAGGCACTACTCTTGCACTCATCCAGTCACCTATGTGCTACCCTCACAATCATACAATCAAACAGGCACTACCCATGCACTAATCCAAACACCCAAGCAGTACCCATGCACTCATCCATTCACTCAGGTACTATCTATGTACCCTCCCAATCACCCAGGCACTATCCATGCACTCACATAATCACCCAGGCACTACCCTTGTACTCATCCATTCACTCAGGCACTATTCATGCACTCATCCATTCATTCAAACATTATCCACACGCTCATCCATTTACCCAGACACTAACCATGCACATATCTAATCACTCAGGCACTACCCTTGCACTCATCCATTCACTCTGGCACTATGCACGCGCTCATCCCTTCACTCAGGCACTACCCATACACTCATCCAATGACCCAGGCACTATGCCTGTACTCATCCATTCACTCATGCACTACCCATACACTCATCCATTCACCCAGGCACTAACAATGCACATATCAAATCACTCAGGTACTACCCATGCACTCATACAATGACCCAGGCACTACTCTTGCATTCATCCATTCACTCAGCCACTACCCATGCACTATACAATCACCCAGACACTAACCGTGCACATATCCAATCACTGAGGCACTACCCACGCACTCTTCTTTTTACTCAGGCACTACACATGCGCTCATCCATTCGCTCAGGCACTATGCATGCACTCATCCATTCACTCAGGTACTACCAATGCACTCATACAATGACCCAGGCACTATCCATGCACTCATCTATTTACCCAGCCACTACCCATGCACTCATCCAATCACCCAGGCACTACTCATAAATTCTTCCAATCACTCAGGCACTATCCTTGCACTCACACAATCACCCAGGCACTACTCTTGCACTCATTCATTCACTCAGGCATTATCCATGCACTCATCCATTCACCCAGGCACTACCCATGCACACATCCAATCACCCAGGCAATACGCTTGCACTCATCCATTCACTCAGGCATTAACCATGCACTCATCCATTCACCCAGGCACTTCCCATAAACACATCCATTCATACAGGCACTACCCATGCACTCATCCATTCACTTAGGCATTTTCCCTACCCTCATCCATTTACCCAGGTACTACCCATGTACTCATCTATTCACCCATGCACTACCCATGCACTCATCCACTCACGCAGGCACTACTCATGTATGCATCCAATCACCTAGGCAGTATCCATGCACTCATCCAATCAGTCAGGCCCTATTCATATATTCTCCCAATCACCCAGGCACTATCCATGCACTCACACATTTACCCAGACACTACGCTTGCACTCATCCATTCACTCAGGCACTACACATGCACGCATCCATTCACTCAGTCATTATTGATGCAATCATCCATTCACAGAAGCACTACCCAAGCACACATCCAATCACGCAGGCACTATCCTTTCACTCATCCATTTATTCAGGCAGTATGCATTCCCTCATCCATTAACTCAGACACCATACATACACTCATCCAAAGACACTGCACATACACTCATCCAATGACCCAGGTACTACCCATGCGCTCATTCATTCACTCAGGCATTATCCTTGTTTTTATCCATTCACTCAGGCATCATCCACCCACTCATCCATTCACCCAGGCACTACGCATGCGCTCATCCATTCACCCAGGCATTACCCATGAACTCATCTGATCACCCAGGCACTACCCTTGCATTCATCAATTCACTCATTCACTACCTATGCATTCACCCATTTACTCAGACAGTACTCATGCACTCATCTATTCACCCAGGCACTACGCATTAGCTCATCCATTCACCCAGCCACTACCCATGTACATATTCAATCACCCAGGCACTACACATGCACTTATCTATTCACCCATGTGCTCATCCATTCACTGAGGCACCAATCCACTAATGCAGATACAACTGGTGTACTCATCCAATCACCCAGGCACTACCCATGCACACATCCAATCACCCAGGCACTACCCTTGTACTCAATCATTCACTCAGGCACTATGCATGCACTCATCCATTCACTCAGGCACTACCCATGCACTCATCTAATCAACCAGGCACTACCCTTATACTCATCCATTCACTCAGGCACTACGCATGCATTCATCCATTTATTCAGACACTACTCATGCACTCATATATTCACCAAGACACTATGCATTTGCTCATCCATTCTCCCAGACACTACCCATGCACGCATCCAACCCCCAGACACTACCCATGCACTAATCTATTCACCCATGCACTCACCCATTAACTGAGGCACTCGTCCAATGACCCAGGTACTACCCATGCACTCATTCATTCACTCAGGCATTATCCATTTACTCATCCATTCACCCAGGCACTATCCAGGCACATATCCAATCACCCAGGCACCACCCTTGCATTCATCCATTCACTCAGGCACTACACATGTGCTCATCCATTCTCTCAGGCACAACCCTTGCACTCATCCATTCACTCAGGCATTATCCATGCACTCATCCATTCACCCATGCACATATCCAATCATGCAGGCACTATCCTTACACTAATCTATTCAATCTAGCAGTATGCATGTACTCATCCGTTCACTCAGGCACTACCCATACACAAATCCAACCACCCAGGCACTAGCCTTACGCTCATCTATTCATCCATGCACTCATCCATTCACTGAGGCACTACCCATGCACTCATCCACTCACGCAGGCAATACTCATGTACTCATCCAATCACCCAGGCAGTACCCATGTACTCATCCAATCACCCAGGCACAATTCATACATTCTTCCAATCACCCAGGCACTATGCTTCCACTCATCCATTCTCTCAGGCATTACCTTTGTACTCATACATTCACTCAGGTATTATCCATGCACTCATCCATTTACCCAGGCACTACCCATGCACACATCCAATCAAGCAGGCACTACCCTTTCACTCATCCATTCACTCAGGCAGTATGCATGCACACATCCATTCACACAGCCGCTACCCATGCACTACGCACTCACCCAGACACTAACCATGCACATGTCCAGTCACTCAGGCACTACCCATGTACTCATCTATTCACGCAGGCACTATCCATGCATGCTTCCAATCACCCAGTGTAGGAAGCTGATCTGTATATACTATACCAAAGTGAGGTATAGTGTGCACAGAGGCCAGTGGATCCCCAAAGGTAGGCAGAGATAAAGTTAGATAGCACCTCACTCTCTATTTGTGGTAGTGTGGTCGAGCAGTAAGGCAGTATCAGAGGACAGTGTTAAGCATTTGTTGTACACACTCAGTCAGCAATTGAATTCACACACTCAAAGACTAAACTTCAGACCAATTGTTTTTGTATAAAAATATTTCTTTTAGTTATTTTATTTTCTAGAACCAAGCAACCCTGGCACAGGTAAGCAATAAATACTTTACAGTAGTAATGCAATTCAAATACAGTTTGAATGATAATTGCATATGCACTCTGGTTTGATTTACAGTATGGATGCAGAGAAATGCAATACTTAGTAAATGCAGTACATAGACTTGAATAGGCTTTTTAGTAAAATAGCAGGTAAGTAACTTTTGAGATTACTAGGCTTACACCGAGTAGTATACCTAGATACTACTCTGGGCCATTTCCTAAAAACAGGTAAGTAAAATCGTTTTTGTTAGATTATGCAATTTTAAAGAATTTCTTTAGTTTCTCAAACTCCACACTTAGAAACTTTTCACAGAAAAACAGTCAATGTTATCCTATGGAGGAAAATAGTGTTATCGGTTTTGAGGTAAGTATTTGGTAGTGGGAGATGATGTTCTGGGGGTAGACTCAGGGGTCCCCCAGGGTCAATGATGCACTCTAGTTACACCCTCAGTGGCACCAGTGCGGCCGGGTACAAAGTGCTGAGGCCCAATGTTATCCAATGGGGGATAGGGGCCTCCGGTTGGTGGCTGCTGGCAAGCAGGCCACTTGGTTGTGGGAGCAAAGGTCCTTGACTTTAGCTCAGGGCAAATTGGGAAACAAAGTGGCACCAAAGGTGCACCCTCAGCAGCACTAGGGCAGCCGGGTGCAGGGTGCTGTTTCGACATCGGGCGCACTGTTGTTTTCAATGAGAAACCTCCGGTTAGTGAAGGCACTGCAGGCTTGGGGACGAAGGTCTTCTGGGTGTGACCACCACTTTGAGAGGTAAGTTGGGAAGTTAGAAGTTGGTTAGGCACCGTCAGTTTGGGCACACAAGGCCATAGGGCGTTGGGTGCCGGGGTGTCTTTTGGGGTCAGATCTTCTTACCAGCTCCTGGTCACGGTTAGGGGGACCTTCTGGATTTAGGCTGCAGGTGTCAGCTGGAGGCTTGATGCAGGTCAGGGGTCACCGGATCTCGGGTTAGGATTGCCGGGGTGACCTCCTTGTGGTGTTTGCCCACTCGAGCTCGGGCCGCGGACGACGGGTGCAGAGTGGGGCGGATTCGCTGTGTCCGGCCGGAGCCAGAGGTTGCAGAAGTACAAATCCGGTGTTCACGGGAGACAAAGTGTTTGTGCTTGAAGGCAGGCAGGTCCTCCACGGTTTTCAAGGTTGCTGGCTGCAGGCACACCGGGATTTTGCAGGAGCAGGTTCGAGGGGGAGACAGGCCGGTAGGGCTGGGGCCAAGTCAGTGGGCGTCTTCCTCTTGTTAGCTGCTACATGGCTGTTCGGTCCTTCTTCTTCTTCTTCTTCTTGCAGTTTCTTCTTGTCTGAGGAAGCAAGGTTCAGGGGTGCCCCTAAATACTAGATTTAGGGGCGTTACAGGTAGGTAAAAGGCAGGGACCAATGGGTCCCTTCCCTGGGGTGGGTACACCCCCTATTATGCCACCCTCCAGTGGGAGGGGGCATGAGCCTGTCCCTGGTTGGCTGAGTCCCCCCATCTTCAAGATGGGGTGGGCTGAGAGTTGTGCTTCACTTCGCCTCCCCCACCTGAGGGGTGGAGTTGGCAGAGGTGGGCACACCTCTCTTCCTCACTTGTTTTTCTCACCGGTTCTCCCGCCCAAAGTGGGGGTCAGAACCAGTGGGGACCAGTTGCTGAGAGCAGCAAGTGGCCTGGGGAAGCTCACAAAGGCGGCAAGCCTTTGAAGCTTCCCCTTCATGAACCCTGCCCATCCTGGGGAGGAGGCTTGGCACCTCGTCCCAGGATGTGCATTGTTTCAGGCCCCAGAGAGCAGAAGGCTCTCGACCCAGGGGTCCAGAAACATGACTGGTGTTGACAGCTGAAAGCAGCCACTGAGCCTGGATACTAGTGGTAGGTTAGTTTTCAGGGGGCATCTCTAAGATGCCCTCTGTGTGCATTTTTCATTAAATTTCACACTGGCAACAGTGTGGGTTTAATGAGCTGAGAAGTTTGATACCAAACTTCTCAGTTTTCAGTGTAGGCATTATGGTGCTGTGGAGTTTGTAATGACAAACTCCCAGCACCATATACTATTAATGGCAGCCCTGCACTTACAATGTCTGAGAATGGACTTAGACACTGTAGGGGTACAGGGCTCATGCACCTGTACCCTCACCACTGGCATAGTGCACCCAGCTAGAGGGGTGACTGATCTATGCCAGGGCAGTGGGTTGTAGGCATGGCACACAGGGATGTGTGCCATGTCGACTCTTCACTTTGTTCTGCACCAAGACACGCAGCCTGCAAAGGCAGTGTGTGAGTGTCAGGGTACAGGACCTCTAAGGGTGGCACAATAAGTGCTGCAGCCCTTAGAGGCCTTCTCTGGTCACAGTGCCCTGGGTACCTGTGGTACCATTTACCAGGGGCTAACCCATGGCCAGAGATGCCAATTGGGTTTAGGCTTCAATGCAGTTTTAGGGAAAGAACATAGGCCCTGTGTACCTGATTAGCAGGAGCCCAGGGCACACTCAAAGTACATCAGCAATTCAGCAAAAAGTGGGGGCAACCATGCAGAAAGAGGGCACTTTCTCACACACAGGCACTACCTTTGTACTCATCCACTCACTCAGGCACTACACATGCACTCATCTATTCACCCAGCCACTACCCATGCACTCATCCAATTACTCAGGCACTACCCATACACTCATTCATTCACCAAGCCTTTATCCATGCACTCATCTATTCACTCAGGCACTACCGTTGCACTCGTCCATTCGCTGAGGCACTAGCCATGCTCTCCTCCATTGACTCAGGAGCTACCCATGCACTCATCCATTCACTCAGGAACTATCTTTGCACTCTCCCAATCACCTTCGCACTATCCATGCACTCATACATAGGTATTTTGCAAATGTGTATAAGGAAGAGGCAGAGACAACGGAAGAAGAGGTAGGAGACTGGCTAAAACAGGAGCATTTTCAGGTTCTCACAGAAGAAAAGAGCAGTGCTCTAAACATGAAGATAAACATAAGGGAAGTTGAACAAGTTCTTCAAGAGGGAAACGGGGAAAGCCCCCGGCCCTGATGGGCTACCACACAAAATATATAGAGCACTGGCTCCAATATTAACAGAGTTGTTTAATGAACTATTTTTGAGAGAGGCTAGGATGCCAGATTCTTGGAAGGAGGCCATTATCACCTTAATTCTTAAGCCTGGGAAAAATGCAAATAACTGTGATGCCTATAGACCGATCTCGCTATTAAACTGCGATTATAAAATTTTTACGAAAATTTTAGCGGGAAGGTTGAACGGGGTCATGTCAGATCTCATTCATAAGGGCCAGAAAGGGTTTATACAAGGGAGATATTTAAAAGAATTGACATATGCTTTGGTGGGCTCTATAGATCTATTTACTACAAACGATCTCCCCCTGGCAGTAATTGCGCTTGACGCCACAAAAGCTTTTGATCGAGTTAACTGGGTTTTTCTACAAACAGTTCTGAAATCTTTGAATTTGGGAGTAAACTTTTGTAGAACTCTCGGTGGGATTTATGCCTCTCCAGTAGCAAGGGTATTGGTGAATGGCTCATTGACAGATCCTCTGAAGATAACTAGAGGGACGAGGCAAGGCTGCCCCCTATCGCCACTACTCTTTGACCTATACATTGAGCCCTTAGCTAGGAAAATCAGAATTGACCCTGAGATTCTACCTTTTACGTTTAAGAACTGGGAAAAGAAACTAGCTCTATATGCAGATGATCTCCTGATCTATACAATAAACTTACAGGACTCTATGAGCCAGCTTATGAAAATAACATTGGAATTTGGAAGGATATCAGGTTATGAAATTAACAGTGGGAAGACAGAGATAATGACCTGGAATTTGGAGGAGGAAGGGGTAGCAGTAAAAAAAAGAAATGAGGTACTTAGGTATCATGGTAACCCAAGATATTTCAGAGTTGGCTAAGGTAAATTTCGAGAACACCAAGAAGGAGGTGTGTAACTTGATGGGGAGTTGGGCGCATCTCCCGTTAACAATATTTGGCCGGGTGAATTTGATAAAAATGTCTATCCTACCAAAATGTACTTTTCTTTTTTATTCTATTCCGCTTCCTTTTAAGAAGGAGTGGTTGGGAAAGGTGCAGGGTTATATCTCCAGTTTCTTATGGGCCTCTAAAGGTCCCCGTATAGCGTGGAAAAAGCTGAGAAGAAGAAAAGAGAAAGGGGGCTTGGTTTACCCGATTTACAATTTTACGCTTGGGCTTTCTTTTTGAAAAATGTGAAAATGCTGTTAGACAGGCCGGGGTGTTCAGACATAGGCAGATTGTTTGTTGAGATGTTGAAAGAGGTGAAAGGTGGGGACTGTGGATTCCTGTATAAGTATGCTGATCCCAAACATTTCAAAAAAGTTAGACTAAATGTCCTGCGGGTATGGCCAAGACTTGGTACAGTATCAGGAGATCTCTCAAATTGCAATATCTTGTAAATTTAGCTCCAATTTGGGACTGTCCGCGCTCTCCGGATTGGACTAGAGATAAGTTGGTTGAACCGTTGAGGGAAGCAGATATGCTGAGATGGGAACATCTGATCCAGGATGGCCATTTGATATCATGGGAAACGTGTAGGGACAGGATGGCCAATAGAATGTCAAGATTCAAGTTTCTACAAATGCAGAGCTGGTATCAAGTGTCCAGCATGTTGATTGGGGCGCCAAATGAACTCGAAGATAGGTTAATATCAGGAGTACCCATGAAAAAAGAATTATCCACCTGGTACTGGATGATGCTGGATCAGGAAGATGGGGAGTTCATGCTGCCTTCAGAATTATGGGAAAGGTGCTTGCCAGAGTCTATGCTGGAGAACCTATGGCAAGTATCTATGGCTATGCTTTACAATACAGTTAAACCTGCCTATTTAAGGAGGAACCATTTGTTTACAATTCATTGGGCGTATTGTACCCCATTAAGGCTGTCTACATTCAGTAAAGGAGGAGACGCGGCCTGTCTGAAGTGCGGGATACTGAAGGTGGACGATCTCCATATGTTTCTATCATGCCCTAAGATTCAGCAGTTCTGGGAGGACGTGAGTAGAACTTTGTCTGATATCCTGAATGTTCGAATTCAGGTAAGCATCCATTTGATTTTCTTTGGAAACTTAGAGGTCCAGCTAAAAGGTGGTAGGGGGCACTCGAGTCGGTTATTCTATTCCATGTTACTTGCACGTAGGGAAATATGTAAGAAATGGGTAGTCTCAACCCCTCCACGATATGAGGATTGGATATTGGCTATAAATAACATGGTTACCTTGGACACATCTGATAATAGAAAGAAGAGTCATGATTGTTGGCAACTTTTCAAAAGGTGGTTGAACGCAAGACAAAACAGGTTAGAAGAGGGGTCCAATGATTACGCCTTTATCTGCCTCAGCTGGCGCACATCCTACCGGGCAGATAATGCTTGTGGTAATAGTGGTCTGGAGAAGGGGTTTTTCACATTCCAAGGGCTGTCACGGTTTCGAATACCCCTCTTTTCTCATTTCCAGCAAAAGGGCAGGAAAACCCAGAAACGGGCGATGGAATGTGTTTCTGAGGCTAAATGAGGACAAAAAAGACAAAAAATCACCCAGGCACTACTTTTGCACTCAACCATTCACTCAGCCACTACCCATGTACTATGAAATCACCCAGACACTAACCATGCACACATCCAATCACTCAGGCACTACACATGCACTCATCCATTCACCCAGCACTACTCTTATACTCAACCATTCACTCAAACACTACCCATGCACTAATCCAATCACCCAAGCAGTATCCATGTACTCATACATTCACTCAGGTACTATCTATGCACTCTTCCATTCACCTAGGCACTACCCATGCACTCATCCATTAACTCAGGCACTATTCATGCACTCATCCATTCACTTAAACATTATGCATGCACACATCCAATCACCCAGGCACTACCCATGCATACTTCCAATCACCCAGGCACTACCCTTGCACTCAGCCAATCAGTCAGGCACTATGCATGCGCTCATTCATTTACTCACACACTACCCATGCACTCATCCATTCACCCAGACACTAACCATGCACATATTAAATCACTCAGGCACTTCCAATGCACTCATATAATCACCAAGGCACTACTCTTGTACTCATCCATTCAATCAGGAACTACCCATGCACTATGCAATCAACCAGACACTAACCATTCACATATCCAATCACTCAGGCAGTACCCATACACTTGTCTATTTACTCAGGCACTACACATGCACTCATCCATTCACCCACACACTGCCCATGCACTCATCCAATCACCCAGGCACTACCCTTACACTCATCCATTAACTCAGGCACTATGCATGCACTCATCCATTCATTCAGGCACTACCCATGCACTCATCCAATGACCCAAGCACTACCCTTGCACTCATCCATTCACTCATGCTCTACCCATGTCCCCTTCCATTTACTCGGGTACTACCCATACACTTATCCACTCACCCAGACACTATGCAGGCACACATTCAGTCACCTAGGCACTAAACTTCTACTCATTCATTAACCCAGGCACTACCCATGCACTCATCTCTTTACCCAGCCACTACCCATGCACACATCCAATCACCCAGGCACTACCCATACACTCATTCAATCACCCAGCAATTATCCATACACTCATCTATATACTGAGGCACTACCCTTGCACTCATTCGTTCACTGAGGAGCTACCCATGCACCCCTCCGTTCACTCAGTCACTGCCCATGCACCCATCCATACACAAGGGTACTACTCTTGCACTCATCCATTCACTGAGGCACTATGCATGTGCTCATCCATTCACTCAGGCACTACCCATGCACTCATCCAATGACTTAGCCACTACCCAAACACTCATCCATTCACTCAGGCACTTCTCATGCACTCATCCAGTTACCCAGGCACTATCCATGCACTCACCCAATAAACCAGGCACTATCCATGCACTCACCTAATCACCCAGGCACTACTCTTGCACTCATGCAATTACCCAGGCAATACCTTGCACTCATCCAATCCCTCAGGTGTTACCCTTGCACTCATTCATTTGCTCAGGCACTACCCATGCACTGATCCATTCACTCAAGCACTACCCATGAACTCATCTATTTACCCAGGCACTAACCATGCAGATATCCATTCACCCAGGCACTACCTTTGCACTCAACCATTCACATAACCACTACCTATGCACTCATCCATTCACACAAGCAGTTCCCATTCAGTCATCTTATTACCCAGGTGCTATCCATGCATTCACCCAATCAGCCATGAACTATGCATGCCCTCACCTAATAACTCATCCATTCAATGAGGTGCTACTTATGGACTCATCCAATCACCCAGGTGGTACTTTTGTACTCATCCAGTCACCCAAGCACTCGTACAATCAACCAGGCACTACCCATGCACTAATCCAATCACCCAAGCAGTACCCATACACTCATAAATTTACTCAGGCACTACTCATGTAGTCATGCAATGAACCAGGCACTACCCATGCACCCTTCCATTTACTCAGGCACTAGCCATGCACTCATCCAATGACCCAGGCACTACCCATGCACCCTTCCATTTACTCAGGCACTAGCCATGCACTCATCCACTCACCCAGGCACTATATATGTACTATGTATGCACGCATCCAATCACCTAGGCACTAACCTTCTATTCATTCATTAACCCAGGTACTACCCATGCACTCATCTATTCACCAAGCCACTATCCATGCACTCATCAAATCACCCAGACACAACCCTTGCACTCATCCATTTCCTGAGGCAATACCCATGCACTCATCCACTTACACAGGCACTACTCATGCATTCATCAAATCACCCATGCACTCATCCAATCACCCAGGCACTATCCATGCACTCACTCAGTCACCCAGCTAGTATCAATGCATCCACCCAATCACCTAGGCACTATCCATGCACTCACCCAATCACCAAGGCACTATCCTTGCACTCATTCAATGATCCAAGCACTACCCTTGCACTCATCCAATCACCCAGGCACTAATATTGCACTCATCCACTCACCTATGAGTTTTGATGCAGCCATTCCAAAGTTAGCATTAACCGCGAGGTTATAATGCACTTAAGAGTATATGGTTTGACCGCATTCACAAACAGCCCCAGAGAATGGACTCTGAGAGCTGCAGAGGGGCCCTGCTCAGGCATAGGCACCTTCTCACATAGAAACTAAGCACCCTACCCTCAGGATTGCTAGGGCCTGCCTTAGTGGTGACTGATATGTTTAAATGTGTGTGCAGGAGAGATATAGGGAACCTATATCTCAGTGAGGGGTGCTAGCACCTCCTCACCCAGGCTGCAGTAGCAGGCCTGTGGTGTCAGATTTAGTCTGCTTCCCAGGGGTGGCATAATACATGCTTCAGCCCCTGGTAGGCCTGTGAAGTACCTATGCCCTTGGTATCTAAGGTACCATATACTAGGGACTCATAAGGTACCACAGTATCCAATCACTAGTGCACCTAGAGTGCACTCCAAGTCGTTTAGAGAGAACAGAGAGGCTGGGGCCCTGATTGGCAGGGTCCCAGCCAGACTACAGCCAGAAACCAGTGTAAACATCAGAAAAAAAGTGGGGGCAACATAAGAGGCAGATCCTACTCTCCTACACCAAGGCACTACCCTTTCACTCATTCAATGACCCGAACAATACCCTTGCACTCATCCATTCACCCAGGTACAACTCTTGCACTTATCCAGTCACCTATGCGCTACCCATGCACTCATATAATCAATTCAATTCAATTTCAACTTTATTCGATCATTATTAGGTACGATCATAAAAGTACAGAAACAACATTAAAATTAAAAGAAACAATTCTCATAGGTAAGATATTGTGATCATTCCATCTAGATTCTTATAAGAAAAGGTTTAAAAAATTCATGCAAGGTTTCAGTTTGTAAGTGCTAAAAGCTGCCAGATCAAATATAAGTTAAAATGCAGTATATATATAATTAAATATATTTCCCTAAAACTTTTTACAATCCCAAGGACTTCTGCCTTTTTCTACAAGCCAATAGAAATGAGGCTAGCGAAAAGCACACTAAATGGTCTGGTAATGATTTTAGAAAAAATAGTTCAACCCTACATTGAACAAAGTGATGGCTCTTTAAAATAGGTACAATATACTTTTTCCTTTCTTTAAGATAATGACCACAAAAAAACAGTACATGAAGGTCTGTTTGGGCAGAGGACTTGTCACAGGGGCAGTTAATCAGGTCCGAATGGTTAAATGTTTTCGATGGAAACCCCAACATTAGTGGGATCAGATTTAACCGAAACCGCAGTAATATAAATTTATGGTGCTGTATTGTGACCTCCTCTAAGTAGGGGAATCCACCTTCCCAGATAGGTAAATGTGGTTGATAAACCAGAATAGACTGCTTCCTTTGGTTATTCTCCCTGCGAGTATACTGGGCTTTCAGCATAAAAGTGTCTACCAGTCTTTGCCTAGACATTAACCTGCAAGACATTGGATCTGTAAACAAATTTTCAACCCCAACTCTATCAATTCTCGCTCAACGTAATTAATCCATCTGATTTTCTTAGAATTGTCTAGGCTAAGACAATCTTTTATTATACTCCGAGTTAAAGGGAGATTTTTCCTTCGCCAGATTGAGAACCACAGGAGCAAAGGAGCCAGTCTAATTGAGTCTGTAATATAGGGTAGGCTCAGCTCCAGATGGAGTATATAATTAGATGTTGATTGGGGAAGAGAGACCAAGGATTTAAAAAACTTATCTTCAATAATTTGGAGTTGTTCGGGGTGTGCCAGACCCCAGAGCCCCCGCTCCATATGTGGCCGCAGATTTTGTTTTAGCTTGATAAATATGCTTAACAGTGGCCAAAGGTTTCATGCCCATCCTGGAGATGAATGCTTTTAATGCTCCCAGACTCCTTTCCATTCCCATGGCCCTTGCATCAATTAATCTAGACCACGTTTGGTTCTTGTCCAAGAGTACCCCAAGGGAAAGGACTCTACTACCTCGATTTTCCCTAATTCTGTGTGGAGGTGGGATAATTTTCCTCGAGCACTCCCCGGCAATAATTACAAATGATTTTGACTGGTTTACCTTCATGTCAAGAGAGTCCATGAAGGCAGCATAAGTGGTGATTAGATGACGCGGCCCTATCCCTGTTCTGGCTATAAGGACTGCATCGTCTGCATACGCCAGAATTGGGAGCTGGATAGACTCAGACACGGGGAGATCAGGGGTTATACCCCGAAGGGCATTCCCCACACCGTTCATATAGATGGAAAATAAGAACGGCGCAAGGACACAGCCCTGTTTTACCCCCTTAAGATCTTAAAAGGGCAAGTACATTCCCCGTTTTTTCCGTATCTGACAGATGCTGATGCCTCCGAGTACAATTGCCGGATAAAGTCAATTATTGGGGGGGGGGGGGATCGATCCCCATCTCTTCCATGATGTACCAGAGCTTTGGGTGGGAAACGCAGTCAAACGCTGCTGAAAGATCCATAAAGGCGAGATAGATTTTCCCAACCTTAGCCCTGGTATATTTGTCAATGATCAGTGAAAGGTTGAGGCACTGATCTAAAGTTCCTCTACCCTGTTGGAACCCATACTGGGCCTGCATTAATATGTTCTTATCGTCTGCCCAAGTCTCTAGTCTAGCTAAAAGCAGACAGCCCATGAGTTTCGCAGTGGTATCCAGAAGGGAGCTAGGCCTATAATTTTTAGAGCTACTCCTGTCCCCCATTTTATAGATAGGAACTATTATATTTGTCTTCCATGAAGGGGGGCTACTATTGCTATGTTGTTAAAAACGTTGGTCAGTAAAGGAACCCAGAGGTCGTGGTTGTATTCGAAGAAGTCTATTGGGACCCCATCCGGACCAGGGGCTCTTTCTGTACTGCATGACGATAGGGCCCTCCTAACCTCAATGAGTGAAAATGATAAGAATACCTTCCTTTTGTTCAGAGGGACAGATGGGGAAAGGACAGGGGCTCAGCGGGCGAGAAGATATTAGCAAAGTGCTCTTTTCACTCCTCCTCACCAACATTTGTATCCAGCGAAGGGTCCCTGTGGGTCTTGAAATACGGTGAATTGATTATGCCCCAAAACTCTCTGCTATCTCCTGACATAGTTGCTTGGGCGAGCCTTTCCCAAATTTCCTCCCTTAGTGTTCTCTCCTTTTTCTTCTAGCCGATTTAAACTGGGTATGCAATAGGGCGATCTGGGTTTGATCGCGTGGCCGAGTTTCTGAGAGCAGTGGTAAGGGCTTTCTTAGCTTTGCTACAGGTGGAGTTGAACCATCCCTTTTGGGTAGGGCTCTTTATTACTTTTATGGGTACTCATACAATCAACCAGGTACTACCCATGCACTAATCCAATCAGCCAAGCAATACCCATGTACTCATCCATTCACTCAGGCACTATGTATGCACTCTCCCAATCACCTAGACACTATCCATTCACTCATCCAATCACCCAGAACACAACCCTTGCCCTCATCCATTCACTGAGGCACTACCCATGCACTCATCCACTCACCCAGGGTCTACTCATGAACTCATCAAATCACCCAGGCAGTACGCAGGCACTATGAACTCATCAAATCACCCAGGCACTATCGATGCACTCACCCAATCACACATGCATAATCCATGCATTCACCCAATCACCAAGGCACTATTCATGCACTCACCTAATCACCCAGGCACTACTCTTGCACTCATCCAGTCACCTATGTGCTACCCTCACAATCATACAATCAAACAGGCACTACCCATGCACTAATCCAAACACCCAAGCAGTACCCATGCACTCATCCATTCACTCAGGTACTATCTATGTACCCTCCCAATCACCCAGGCACTATCCATGCACTCACATAATCACCCAGGCACTACCCTTGTACTCATCCATTCACTCAGGCACTATTCATGCACTCATCCATTCATTCAAACATTATCCACACGCTCATCCATTTACCCAGACACTAACCATGCACATATCTAATCACTCAGGCACTACCCTTGCACTCATCCATTCACTCTGGCACTATGCACGCGCTCATCCCTTCACTCAGGCACTACCCATACACTCATCCAATGACCCAGGCACTATGCCTGTACTCATCCATTCACTCATGCACTACCCATACACTCATCCATTCACCCAGGCACTAACAATGCACATATCAAATCACTCAGGTACTACCATGCACTCATACAATGACCCAGGCACTACTCTTGCATTCATCCATTCACTCAGCCACTACCCATGCACTAAACAATCACCCAGACACTAACCGTGCACATATCCAATCACTGAGGCACTACCCACGCACTCTTCTTTTTACTCAGGCACTACACATGCGCTCATCCATTCGCTCAGGCACTATGCATGCACTCATCCATTCACTCAGGTACTACCAATGCACTCATACAATGACCCAGGCACTATCCATGCACTCATCTATTTACCCAGCCACTACCCATGCACTCATCCAATCACCCAGGCACTACTCATAAATTCTTCCAATCACTCAGGCACTATCCTTGCACTCACACAATCACCCAGGCACTACTCTTGCACTCATTCATTCACTCAGGCATTATCCATGCACTCATCCATTCACCCAGGCACTACCCATGCACACATCCAATCACCCAGGCAATACGCTTGCACTCATCCATTCACTCAGGCATTAACCATGCACTCATCCATTCACCCAGGCACTTCCCATAAACACATCCATTCATACAGGCACTACCCATGCACTCATCCATTCACTCAGGCATTTTCCCTACCCTCATCCATTTACCCAGGTACTACCCATGTACTCATCTATTCACCCATGCACTACCCATGCACTCATCCACTCACGCAGGCACTACTCATGTATGCATCCAATCACCTAGGCAGTATCCATGCACTCATCCAATCAGTCAGGCCCTATTCATATATTCTCCCAATCACCCAGGCACTATCCATGCACTCACACATTTACCCAGACACTACGCTTGCACTCATCCATTCACTCAGGCACTACACATGCACGCATCCATTCACTCAGTCATTATTGATGCAATCATCCATTCACAGAAGCACTACCCAAGCACACATCCAATCACGCAGGCACTATCCTTTCACTCATCCATTTATTCAGGCAGTATGCATTCCCTCATCCATTAACTCAGACACCATACATACACTCATCCAAAGACACTGCACATACACTCATCCAATGACCCAGGTACTACCCATGCGCTCATTCATTCACTCAGGCATTATCCTTGTTTTTATCCATTCACTCAGGCATCATCCACCCACTCATCCATTCACCCAGGCACTACGCATGCGCTCATCCATTCACCCAGGCATTACCCATGAACTCATCTGATCACCCAGGCACTACCCTTGCATTCATCAATTCACTCATTCACTACCTATGCATTCACCCATTTACTCAGACAGTACTCATGCACTCATCTATTCACCCAGGCACTACGCATTAGCTCATCCATTCACCCAGCCACTACCCATGTACATATTCAATCACCCAGGCACTACACATGCACTTATCTATTCACCCATGTGCTCATCCATTCACTGAGGCACCAATCCACTAATGCAGATACAACTGGTGTACTCATCCAATCACCCAGGCACTACCCATGCACACATCCAATCACCCAGGCACTACCCTTGTACTCAATCATTCACTCAGGCACTATGCATGCACTCATCCATTCACTCAGGCACTACCCATGCACTCATCTAATCAACCAGGCACTACCCTTATACTCATCCATTCACTCAGGCACTACGCATGCATTCATCCATTTATTCAGACACTACTCATGCACTCATATATTCACCAAGACACTATGCATTTGCTCATCCATTCTCCCAGACACTACCCATGCACGCATCCAACCCCCAGACACTACCCATGCACTAATCTATTCACCCATGCACTCACCCATTAACTGAGGCACTCGTCCAATGACCCAGGTACTACCCATGCACTCATTCATTCACTCAGGCATTATCCATTTACTCATCCATTCACCCAGGCACTATCCAGGCACATATCCAATCACCCAGGCACCACCCTTGCATTCATCCATTCACTCAGGCACTACACATGTGCTCATCCATTCTCTCAGGCACAACCCTTGCACTCATCCATTCACTCAGGCATTATCCATGCACTCATCCATTCACCCATGCACATATCCAATCATGCAGGCACTATCCTTACACTAATCTATTCAATCTAGCAGTATGCATGTACTCATCCGTTCACTCAGGCACTACCCATACACAAATCCAACCACCCAGGCACTAGCCTTACGCTCATCTATTCATCCATGCACTCATCCATTCACTGAGGCACTACCCATGCACTCATCCACTCACGCAGGCAATACTCATGTACTCATCCAATCACCCAGGCAGTACCCATGTACTCATCCAATCACCCAGGCACAATTCATACATTCTTCCAATCACCCAGGCACTATGCTTCCACTCATCCATTCTCTCAGGCATTACCTTTGTACTCATACATTCACTCAGGTATTATCCATGCACTCATCCATTTACCCAGGCACTACCCATGCACACATCCAATCAAGCAGGCACTACCCTTTCACTCATCCATTCACTCAGGCAGTATGCATGCACACATCCATTCACACAGCCGCTACCCATGCACTACGCACTCACCCAGACACTAACCATGCACATGTCCAGTCACTCAGGCACTACCCATGTACTCATCTATTCACGCAGGCACTATCCATGCATGCTTCCAATCACCCAGTGTAGGAAGCTGGATCTGTATATACTATACCAAAGTGAGGTATAGTGTGCACAGAGGCCAGTGGATCCCCAAAGGTAGGCAGAGATAAAGTTAGATAGCACCTCACTCTCTATTTGTGGTAGTGTGGTGAGCAGTAAGGCAGTATCAGAGGACAGTGTTAAGCATTTGTTGTACACACTCAGTCAGCAATTGAATTCACACACTCAAAGACTAAACTTCAGACCAATTGTTTTTGTATAAAAATATTTCTTTTAGTTATTTTATTTTCTAGAACCAAGCAACCCTGGCACAGGTAAGCAATAAATACTTTACAGTAGTAATGCAATTCAAATACAGTTTGAATGATAATTGCATATGCACTCTGGTTTGATTTACAGTATGGATGCAGAGAAATGCAATACTTAGTAAATGCAGTACATAGACTTGAATAGGCTTTTAGTAAAATAGCAGGTAAGTAACTTTTGAGATTACTAGGCTTACACCGAGTAGTATACCTAGATACTACTCTGGGCCATTTCCTAAAAACAGGTAAGTAAAATCGTTTTTGTTAGATTATGCAATTTTAAAGAATTTCTTTAGTTTCTCAAACTCCACACTTAGAAACTTTTCACAGAAAAACAGTCAATGTTATCCTATGGAGGAAAATAGTGTTATCGGTTTTGAGGTAAGTATTTGGTAGTGGGAGATGATGTTCTGGGGGTAGACTCAGGGGTCCCCCAGGGTCAATGATGCACTCTAGTTACACCCTCAGTGGCACCAGTGCGGCCGGGTACAAAGTGCTGAGGCCCAATGTTATCCAATGGGGGATAGGGGGCCTCCGGTTGGTGGCTGCTGGCAAGCAGGCCACTTGGTTGTGGGAGCAAAGGTCCTTGACTTTAGCTCAGGGCAAATTGGGAAACAAAGTGGCACCAAAGGTGCACCCTCAGCAGCACTAGGGCAGCCGGGTGCAGGGTGCTGTTTCGACATCGGGCGCCCTGTTGTTTTCAATGAGAAACCTCCGGTTAGTGAAGGCACTGCAGGCTTGGGGACGAAGGTCTTCTGGGTGTGACCACCACTTCGAGAGGTAAGTTGGGAAGTTAGAAGTTGGTTAGGCACCGTCAGTTTGGGCACACAAGGCCATAGGGCGTTGGGTGCCGGGGTGTCTTTTGGGGTCAGATCTTCTTACCAGCTCCTGGTCACGGTTAGGGGGACCTTCTGGATTTAGGCTGCAGGTGTCAGCTGGAGGCTTGATGCTGGTCAGGGGTCACCGGATCTCGGGTTAGGATTGCCGGGGTGACCTCCTTGTGGTGTTTGCCCACTCGAGCTCGGGCCGCGGACGACGGGTGCAGAGTGGGGCGGATTCGCTGTGTCCGGCCGGAGCCAGAGGTTGCAGAAGTACAAATCCGGTGTTCACGGGAGACAAAGTGTTTGTGCTTGAAGGCAGGCAGGTCCTCCACGGTTTTCAAGGTTGCTGGCTGCAGGCACACCGGGATTTTGCAGGAGCAGGTTCGAGGGGAGACAGGCCGGTAGGGCTGGGGCCAAGTCAGTGGGCGTCTTCCTCTTGTTAGCTGCTACATGGCTGTTCGGTCCTTCTTCTTCTTCTTCTTGCAGTTTCTTCTTGTCTGAGGAAGCAAGTCTCAGGGGTGCCCCTAAATACTAGATTTAGGGGCGTTACAGGTAGGTAAAAGGCAGGGACCAATGGGTCCCTTCCTGGGGTGGGTACACTCCTATTATGCCACCCTCCAGTGGGAGGGGGCATGAGCCTGTCCCTGGTTGGCTGAGTCCCCCCATCTTCAAGATGGGGTGGGCTGAGAGTTGTGCTTCACTTCGCCTCCCCACCTGAGGGGTGGAGTTGGCAGAGGTGGGCACACCTCTCTTCCTCACTTGTTTTTCTCACCGGTTCTCCCGCCCAAAGTGGGGGTCAGAACCAGTGGGGACCAGTTGCTGAGAGCAGCAAGTGGCCTGGGGAAGCTCACAAAGGCGGCAAGCCTTTGAAGCTTCCCCTTCATGAACCCTGCCCATCCTGGGAGGAGGCTTGGCACCTCGTCCCAGGATGTGCATTGTTTCAGGCCCCAGAGAGCAGAAGGCTCTCGACCCAGGGGTCCAGAAACATGACTGGTGTTGACAGCTGAAAGCAGCCACTGAGCCTGGATACTAGTGGTAGGTTAGTTTTCAGGGGGCATCTCTAAGATGCCCTCTGTGTGCATTTTTCATTAAATTTCACACTGGCAACAGTGTGGGTTTAATGAGCTGAGAAGTTTGATACCAAACTTCTCAGTTTTCAGTGTAGGCATTATGGTGCTGTGGAGTTTGTAATGACAAACTCCCAGCACCATATACTATTAATGGCAGCCCTGCACTTACAATGTCTGAGAATGGACTTAGACACTGTAGGGGTACAGGGCTCATGCACCTGTACCCTCACCACTGGTATAGTGCACCCAGCTAGAGGGGTGACTGATCTATGCCAGGGCAGTGGGTTGTAGGCATGGCACACAGGGATGTGTGCCATGTCGACTCTTCACTTTGTTCTGCACCAAGACACGCAGCCTGCAAAGGCAGTGTGTGAGTGTCAGGGCACAGGACCTCTAAGGGTGGCACAATAAGTGCTGCAGCCCTTAGAGGCCTTCTCTGGTCACAGTGCCCTGGGTACCTGTGGTACCATTTACCAGGGGCTAACCCATGGCCAGAGATGCCAATTGGGTTTAGGCTTCAATGCAGTTTTAGGGAAAGAACATAGGCCCTGTGTACCTGATTAGCAGGAGCCCAGGGCACACTCAAAGTACATCAGCAATTCAGCAAAAGTGGGGGCAACCATGCAGAAAGAGGGCACTTTCTCACACACAGGCACTACCTTTGTACTCATCCACTCACTCAGGCACTACACATGCACTCATCTATTCACCCAGCCACTACCCATGCACTCATCCAATCACTCAGGCACTACCCATACACTCATTCATTCACCAAGCCTTTATCCATGCACTCATCTATTCACTCAGGCACTACCGTTGCACTCGTCCATTCGCTGAGGCACTAGCCATGCTCTCCTCCATTGACTCAGGAGCTACCCATGCACTCATCCATTCACTCAGGAACTATCTTTGCACTCTCCCAATCACCTTCGCACTATCCATGCACTCATACATAGGTATTTTGCAAATGTGTATAAGGAAGAGGCAGAGACAACGGAAGAAGAGGTAGGAGACTGGCTAAAACAGGAGCATTTTCAGGTTCTCACAGAAGAAAAGAGCAGTGCTCTAAACATGAAGATAAACATAAGGGAAGTTGAACAAGTTCTTCAAGAGGGGAAACGGGGGAAAGCCCCCGGCCCTGATGGGCTACCACACAAAATATATAGAGCACTGGCTCCAATATTAACAGAGTTGTTTAATGAACTATTTTTGAGAGAGGCTAGGATGCCAGATTCTTGGAAGGAGGCCATTATCACCTTAATTCTTAAGCCTGGGAAAAATGCAAATAACTGTGATGCCTATAGACCGATCTCGCTATTAAACTGCGATTATAAAATTTTTACTGAAAATTTTAGCGGGAAGGTTGAACGGGGTCATGTCAGATCTCATTCATAAGGGCCAGAAAGGGTTTATACAAGGGAGATATTTAAAAGAATTGACATATGCTTTGGTGGGCTCTATAGATCTATTTACTACAAACGATCTCCCCTGGCAGTAATTGCGCTTGACGCCACAAAAGCTTTTGATCGAGTTAACTGGGTTTTTCTACAAACAGTTCTGAAATCTTTGAATTTGGGAGTAAACTTTTGTAGAACTCTCGGTGGGATTTATGCCTCTCCAGTAGCAAGGGTATTGGTGAATGGCTCATTGACAGATCCTCTGAAGATAACTAGAGGGACGAGGCAAGGCTGCCCCCTATCGCCACTACTCTTTGACCTATACATTGAGCCCTTAGCTAGGAAAATCAGAATTGACCCTGAGATTCTACCTTTACGTTTAAGAACTGGGAAAAGAAACTAGCTCTATATGCAGATGATCTCCTGATCTATACAATAAACTTACAGGACTCTATGAGCCAGCTTATGAAAATAACATTGGAATTTGGAAGGATATCAGGTTATGAAATTAACAGTGGGAAGACAGAGATAATGACCTGGAATTTGGAGGAGGAAGGGGTAGCAGTAAAAAAAGAAATGAGGTACTTAGGTATCATGGTAACCCAAGATATTTCAGAGTTGGCTAAGGTAAATTTCGAGAACACCAAGAAGGAGGTGTGTAACTTGATGGGGAGTTGGGCGCATCTCCCGTTAACAATATTTGGCCGGGTGAATTTGATAAAAATGTCTATCCTACCAAAATGTACTTTTCTTTTTTATTCTATTCCGCTTCCTTTTAAGAAGGAGTGGTTGGGAAAGGTGCAGGGTTATATCTCCAGTTTCTTATATGGGCCTCTAAAGGTCCCCGTATAGCGTGGAAAAAGCTGAGAAGAAGAAAAGAGAAAGGGGGGCTTGGTTTACCCGATTTACAATTTTACGCTTGGGCTTTCTTTTTGAAAAATGTGAAAATGCTGTTAGACAGGCCGGGGTGTTCAGACATAGGCAGATTGTTTGTTGAGATGTTGAAAGAGGTGAAAGGTGGGGACTGTGGATTCCTGTATAAGTATGCTGATCCCAAACATTTCAAAAAAGTTAGACTAAATGTCCTGCGGGGTATGGCCAAGACTTGGTACAGTATCAGGAGATCTCTCAAATTGCAATATCTTGTAAATTTAGCTCCAATTTGGGACTGTCCGCGCTCTCCGGATTGGACTAGAGATAAGTTGGTTGAACCGTTGAGGGAAGCAGATATGCTGAGATGGGAACATCTGATCCAGGATGGCCATTTGATATCATGGGAAACGTGTAGGGACAGGATGGCCAATAGAATGTCAAGATTCAAGTTTCTACAAATGCAGAGCTGGTATCAAGTGTCCAGCATGTTGATTGGGGCGCCAAATGAACTCGAAGATAGGTTAATATCAGGAGTACCCATGAAAAAAGAAGTATCCACCTGGTACTGGATGATGCTGGATCAGGAAGATGGGGAGTTCATGCTGCCTTCAGAATTATGGGAAAGGTGCTTGCCAGAGTCTATGCTGGAGAACCTATGGCAAGTATCTATGGCTATGCTTTACAATACAGTTAAACCTGCCTATTTAAGGAGGAACCATTTGTTTACAATTCATTGGGCGTATTGTACCCCATTAAGGCTGTCTACATTCAGTAAAGGAGGAGACGCGGCCTGTCTGAAGTGCGGGATACTGAAGGTGGACGATCTCCATATGTTTCTATCATGCCCTAAGATTCAGCAGTTCTGGGAGGACGTGAGTAGAACTTTGTCTGATATCCTGAATGTTCGAATTCAGGTAAGCATCCATTTGATTTTCTTTGGAAACTTAGAGGTCCAGCTAAAAGGTGGTAGGGGGCACTCGAGTCGGTTATTCTATTCCATGTTACTTGCACGTAGGGAAATATGTAAGAAATGGGTAGTCTCAACCCCTCCACGATATGAGGATTGGATATTGGCTATAAATAACATGGTTACCTTGGACACATCTGATAATAGAAAGAAGAGTCATGATTGTTGGCAACTTTTCAAAAGGTGGTTGAACGCAAGACAAAACAGGTTAGAAGAGGGGTCCAATGATTACGCCTTTATCTGCCTCAGCTGGCGCACATCCTACCGGGCAGATAATGCTTGTGGTAATAGTGGTCTGGAGAAGGGGTTTTTCACATTCCAAGGGCTGTCACGGTTTCGAATACCCCTCTTTTCTCATTTCCAGCAAAAGGGCAGGAAAACCCAGAAACGGGCGATGGAATGTGTTTCTGAGGCTAAATGAGGACAAAAAAGACAAAAAATCACCCAGGCACTACTTTTGCACTCAACCATTCACTCAGCCACTACCCATGTACTATGAAATCACCCAGACACTAACCATGCACACATCCAATCACTCAGGCACTACACATGCACTCATCCATTCACCCAGCACTACTCTTATACTCAACCATTCACTCAAACACTACCCATGCACTAATCCAATCACCCAAGCAGTATCCATGTACTCATACATTCACTCAGGTACTATCTATGCACTCTTCCATTCACCTAGGCACTACCCATGCACTCATCCATTAACTCAGGCACTATTCATGCACTCATCCATTCACTTAAACATTATGCATGCACACATCCAATCACCCAGGCACTACCCATGCATACTTCCAATCACCCAGGCACTACCCTTGCACTCAGCCAATCAGTCAGGCACTATGCATGCGCTCATTCATTTACTCACACACTACCCATGCACTCATCCATTCACCCAGACACTAACCATGCACATATTAAATCACTCAGGCACTTCCAATGCACTCATATAATCACCAAGGCACTACTCTTGTACTCATCCATTCAATCAGGAACTACCCATGCACTATGCAATCAACCAGACACTAACCATTCACATATCCAATCACTCAGGCAGTACCCATACACTTGTCTATTTACTCAGGCACTACACATGCACTCATCCATTCACCCACACACTGCCCATGCACTCATCCAATCACCCAGGCACTACCCTTACACTCATCCATTAACTCAGGCACTATGCATGCACTCATCCATTCATTCAGGCACTACCCATGCACTCATCCAATGACCCAAGCACTACCCTTGCACTCATCCATTCACTCATGCTCTACCCATGTCCCCTTCCATTTACTCGGGTACTACCCATACACTTATCCACTCACCCAGACACTATGCAGGCACACATTCAGTCACCTAGGCACTAAACTTCTACTCATTCATTAACCCAGGCACTACCCATGCACTCATCTCTTTACCCAGCCACTACCCATGCACACATCCAATCACCCAGGCACTACCCATACACTCATTCAATCACCCAGCAATTATCCATACACTCATCTATATACTGAGGCACTACCCTTGCACTCATTCGTTCACTGAGGAGCTACCCATGCACCCCTCCGTTCACTCAGTCACTGCCCATGCACCCATCCATACACAAGGGTACTACTCTTGCACTCATCCATTCACTGAGGCACTATGCATGTGCTCATCCATTCACTCAGGCACTACCCATGCACTCATCCAATGACTTAGCCACTACCCAAACACTCATCCATTCACTCAGGCACTTCTCATGCACTCATCCAGTTACCCAGGCACTATCCATGCACTCACCCAATAAACCAGGCACTATCCATGCACTCACCCAATCACCCAGGCACTACTCTTGCACTCATGCAATTACCCAGGCAATACCTTGCACTCATCCAATCCCTCAGGTGTTACCCTTGCACTCATTCATTTGCTCAGGCACTACCCATGCACTGATCCATTCACTCAAGCACTACCCATGAACTCATCTATTTACCCAGGCACTAACCATGCAGATATCCATTCACCCAGGCACTACCTTTGCACTCAACCATTCACATAACCACTACCTATGCACTCATCCATTCACACAAGCAGTTCCCATTCAGTCATCTTATTACCCAGGTGCTATCCATGCATTCACCCAATCAGCCATGAACTATGCATGCCCTCACCTAATAACTCATCCATTCAATGAGGTGCTACTTATGGACTCATCCAATCACCCAGGTGGTACTTTTGTACTCATCCAGTCACCCAAGCACTCGTACAATCAACCAGGCACTACCCATGCACTAATCCAATCACCCAAGCAGTACCCATACACTCATAAATTTACTCAGGCACTACTCATGTAGTCATGCAATGAACCAGGCACTACCCATGCACACATCCATTCAATGAGGTGCTATCTATGCACTCATCAAATCACCTAGGTGCTACTCTTGCACTCATCCAGTCACCCAAGCAATACCCATGCACTCATCCAATCACTCAGTCACTAACCATATACTATCCAATCACCCAGGCACTATTCATGCACTCATGCTATCACCCAGGCACTACCCTTGTACTCATACAATCACTGAGGTGCTACCCATGCACTCATTCATTCACCTCAGAAAGGATCCATGCACTCATCCATTCACAAGTCACTACCCATGCACATTTCCAATCACCCAGGCACGACCCTTGCACTCATCGATTCACTCAGGTACTATGCATGCACTCATCCATTCACTCAGGCACTACCCATGCACTCATCCAATTACCCAAGCAGTACCCATGCACTCATCCATTCACTCAGGCACTATCTATGCAGTTTCCCAATCACCTAGGCACTATCCATGCACAGATCCAATCACCCAGACACTACCCTTGCACTGATCCATTCACTGAGGCATTACCCATGCACTCATCCACTCAGCCAGGCACTACTCATGCACTCATCAAATCACCCAGGCAGTACTCATGCACTCATCCAATCACCCAGACACTACTCATACATTCTTTCAAACACTAAAGCACTACCCATTGACTTGCCCATTCACCCAGGCATTATCCATGCACTCATCCATGTACCCAGGCACTAACCATGCACACATCCAATCACCCAGGCACTAGCCATGCACTCATCCAATTACTCAGGCACTACACATGCGCTCATCCATTCACTCAGGCACTACCCATACACTCATCCAATCACCCAGGCACTACCCTTGCACTCAACCATTCACTCATGCAGTACCTATGCAAACATCCTTTTACTCAGACACTACACATGCACTCATCCATTCATCCAAGCACTACCCTTCAACTCATCCATTCACTCAGGTACTATGCATGTGCCCACCCATTTACTCAGGCACTATCCATACACTCATCCATTCACCCAGGCACAACCCAGGCACACATCCAACCACACAGGTACTACCATTGCACTCATCCATTCACTCAGGCACTACCAATGCGTTTATCCATTCACTCAGGCACTACCCATACACTTGTCCAATGACCCGGGCACTATGCTTGTACTCATCCATTCAATCACATTCTACCATGCACTCAACCATTCACCCATGCACTAACCATGCACATATTGAATCACTCAGCCACTACCCATGCACTCATCCAATCACCCATGCACTACTCTTGCACTCAACCATGCACTCAGCCACTACTCATGGACTATGCAATCACCCAGACACTAACCATGCACATATTCAATTACTCAGGTACTACCCATGCACTCATCTATTCACTCAGGCACTATCCATGCTTTCATCCATTCACTCACACACTACCCATGCACTCATCTATTCACCTAGCCACTACCCGTGCACTCATCCAGTCATCCAGGCAATGTCCATACACTCATTCATTCACCAAGCCTTTATCCATGCACTCATCTATTTACTCTGGCACTACCGTTGCACTCATCCATTCACTGAGGCACTAGCCATGCTCTCCTCCATTCACTCAGGAAGTACCCATGCACTCATCCATTCACTCAGACACTATCTATGTACTCTCCCAATCACCTAGGCACTATACATGCACTCATACAATCACCTAGACACAACCCTTCCACTCATCCATTCACTGAGTCACTACTACTCATGCACTCCTCAAATTGCCCAGGCAGTACCCATGCACTCATCCAATCACCCAGGCACTATCCATGCACTCACTCAGTCACCCAGGCGCTATCAATGCATCCACCCAATCACCCAGGCACTATCCATTCACTCACCCAATCACCAAGGCACTACCCTTACACTCATTCAATGACCCAAGCAGTGACCTTGCACTCATCCAATCACCCAGGCACTACTCTTGCACTCATCCAGTCATCTATACGCTACCATGCACACATACAATGAACCACCCTCTACCCATGCACTAATCCAATCACCCAGGCACTACCCTTGCACTCATTCACTCACTCAGGCAATACCCATGTACCATGCAATCACCCAGACACTAACCACACACACATCCAATCACTCAGGCACTACACATGCACTCATACAATCACCCAGGTACTACTCTTGCACTCATCCATTCACTCAGCCACTACTCATGTCCTATTCAAACACCCAGACACTAACCAGGCATACATCCACTCACCCAGGCACTGCTCATGCACTCATCAAATCACCCAGGCAGTACCAATGTACTCACTCAGTCACGCAGGCAGTATCCATGCATCTACCCAATCACCAAAGCTCTACCCATGCACACACCCAATCACCAAGGCAGTACCCTTGCACTCATTCAATGACTCAAGCACTACCCTTGCACTCATCCAATCACCCAGGTGCTACTCTTGCACCCATTCAGTCACCTATGTGCTACCCACACACTCATACAATCAATCAGGCTCTACCCATGGACTAATCCAATCACCCAAGCAGTAAAATGCACTCATGCATTCAATCAGGTACTATCTATGCACTCTCCCATTCACCTAGGCACTACCCATGCACTCACACAATCACCCAGGTACTACCCCTGTACTCATCCATTCACTCAGGCACTATTCATGCACTCATCCATTCACATAAACATTATCCATGCACACATCTAATCACCCAGGCACTACCAATGCATACTTCCAATCACCCAGGCACTACCCTTGCACTCAGCCACTCACTGAGGCACTATGCATGCACTCATCCATTCACTCAGGCACTACCCATATACTCATCCAATCACCCAGGCACTATTCTTGTACTCATACATTCACTCACGTACTACCCATGCACTCATCCATTCACCCAGACACTAACCATGCACATATCAAATCACTCGGGCCATCCAATGCACTCATACAATCACCCAGGCACTACTCCTGCACTTATCCATTCAATCAGCCACTACCCATGCACTATGCAATCACCCAGACACTAACCATTCACATATCCAGTCAGTCCAAACATCCAGGTACTACCCTTGCACTCATCCATTCACTCAGGCACTACCTATGCACTCATCTATTTACCCAGCATCAACCCATGCACTCATCCAACCACCGAACAATTATCCATGCACTCATCCAACCACCCAGCAATTATCCATGCACTCATCCATTCACTCAGGCACTATGTATGCACTCATCCATTCACTCAGGCACTACCCATGCACTCATCCAATGACCCAGGCACTACCCATGCACCCTTCCATTTACTCAGGCACTAGCCATGCACTCATCCACTCACCCAGGCACTATATATGTACTATGTATGCACGCATCCAATCACCTAGGCACTAACCTTCTATTCATTCATTAACCCAGGTACTACCCATGCACTCATCTATTCACCAAGCCACTATCCATGCACTCATCAAATCACTCAGGCACTACCCTTGCACTCATTTGTTCACTGAGGCACTATCCATTCACTCATACAATCACCCAGACACAACCCTTGCACTCATCCATTTCCTGAGGCAATACCCATGCACTCATCCACTTACACAGGCACTACTCATGCATTCATCAAATCACCCATGCACTCATCCAATCACCCAGGCACTATCCATGCACTCACTCAGTCACCCAGCTAGTATCAATGCATCCACCCAATCACCTAGGCACTATCCATGCACTCACCCAATCACCAAGGCACTATCCTTGCACTCATTCAATGATCCAAGCACTACCCTTGCACTCATCCAATCACCCAGGCACTAATATTGCACTCATCCACTCACCTATGCACTACCTTGCACTCAAACAATGAACCACGCTCTACCCATGCAGTAATCCAATCACCCAACCAGTACCCATGCACCTGTGCATTCACTCAGGTACTATCTATGCACTCTCCCATTCACCTAGGTACTATCCTTGCACTCACACAATCACCCAGGCACTACCCTTGCACTCAGGCACTATTCATGCACTCATCCATTCACTCAAACATTATCCATACACTCACCCATTCAACCAGCCAATATCCATGCACACATTCAATCACCCAGGCACTACCCTTGCACTCATCCTTTCAATCAGGCACTATGCATGCGCTCATCCATTCACTCAGGCACTACCCATACCCTCATCCAATGACACAGGCACTATGCCTGTACTCATCCATTCACTCACATTCTACCAGACACTCAACCATTCACCCACGCACTCACCATGCACATATCAAATCACTCAGCCTCTACCTATGCACTCATCCAATCACTCATGCACTACTCTTGCACTCATCCATTCACTCAGCCACTACTCATTCACTATGCAATCACTCGGGCACTACCCATGCACTCATCCATTCACTCAGGCACTACCCATGCAAACTTCCAATCACCCAGGCACTACACTTGCACTCATCCATTCACCCAGCACTACTCTTGTACTCAACCATTCACTCAGGCATTACCCATGCACTAATCCAATCACCGAAGCAGTACCCATGCACTCATCAATTCACTCAAGCACTATCTATGCACTCTCTTAATCACCTAGGAACTATCCACACACTCATTTAATTACCCAGACACAGCCCTTGCACTCATCCATTCACTGAGGCACTACCCATGCACTCATCCACTCACCCAGCCACTAATCATTCACTCATCAAATCACTGAGGCAGTGCCAATGCACTCATCCAATCACCCAGGCACTATCCATGCACTCACTCAGTCACGCAGGCAGTATCCTTGCATCTACCCAATCACCCAGGCTTTATCCATGCACTCACCCAATCAACAAGGCACTACCCTTGCACTGCTTCAATGACCCAAGCACTACCCTTGCACTCATTCAATCACCCAGGCGCTACTCTTGCACTCATCGAGTCACCTATGTGCTACCCACACCCTCATACAATCAACCAGACACTACCCATGCACTAATCCAATCACCCAAGCAGTACCTATGCACTCATACATTCACTCAGGCACTATCTATGCACTCTCCCATTCACCTAGGCACTACCCATGAACTCACAAAATCACCCAGACACAATGCTTGCACTCATCTGTTCACTGAGGCACTACTCATGCACTCATCAAATCACCCAGGCAGTACCAATGCACTCATCCAATCACCCAGGCACTATCCATGCACTCACTTAGTCATGCAGGCAGTATCCATGCATCCACCCAATCACCCAGGCTCTATCCATGCACTTACCCAATCAACAAGGCTCTACCCATGCACTAATCCAATCACTCAAGCAGTAACCATGCACTGATGCATTCACCCAGGCACTATATATGCACTCTCCCATTCACCTAGGCACTACTCATGCACTCACACAGTCACCCAGGCACTACCCTTGCACTCATCCATTCACTCAGGCACTATTCATGCACTCATCCATTCACTCAAACATTATCCATGCACACATCCAATCACCCAGGTACTACCCAAGCATACTTCCAATCACCCAGGCACTACCCTTGCACTCATCCACTCACTCAGGCACTATGCATGCGCTCATCCATTCACTCAGGCACTACCCATACACTCATCCAGTGACCCAGGTGTAGGAGAGTAGGATCTGACTCTTATGGTTATCCCCACTTTTTTGCTGATGCTACACTGTTTTTCGACTTTAGTCTGGCTGGGGCCCTGCTATCCAGGACCCCAGCCTAGCTGCTCCCTCTCTAAAGTGATTCCATGTACTTTAGGTACATCACAGATTGGATTCTGGAGTGCCCTTATAAGTCCCTAGTATATGGTAAACTATGTACCCGGGGCATAGGTACCCCAGAGGCCTACCACGGGCTGAAGCATGTATTTTGCCACCCCTGGAAGGCCATCCAAAATGACACCACAGGACTGCTACTGCAGCCTGAGTGAGGTGGTGCATGCACCCCTTACAGAGATATAGGTTCACTATATCTCACCTAACACTGCACATAGAAACCTATCAGTCACCCCTATGGCAGACCTTATCAATCCTGAAGGCAGGGTGCTTGGTTATATGTGAGAGGGTGCCCATGCATGAGCAGAGCCCCTCTGCAGCCCTCGGAATCTCCTATCCGGGGTTGTCTGTGGTGCAGCCTGACCATATACTCTTAAGTGCAGTATAACCTTGCGGTAAAATGCTAACTTTGGACTGGCTGCACGGAAACATGTCGTGTTTGGTGTCAAACACCTTGGAATCCTACCCCCGCCAGTCCTGGCGGCGGGGTAGAATTCCACCCTTCTAGAGGGAGAGACATGTCCCCACCGGTATACCCGGTAGAAACCTTAAAGAGCCCTGGCATCACAAAATGGATGCTGCAGCCATAGACACGAGTCTGGCCTCCTGCTGCTGACCGAAACTCCGGCAGGGGAGGCCTGGACAATAGGTTTCCTATCACAGGGAGGTGTGACCACCTCCCAGACCGGCCTTAGTGGATTGGGGCTGGGTGGGTGCACTCTCTGAGTGCTTTGAAGTCCTGCACTGGGGGCACATTTGGTGTCCTCGTGCATACCCCAGTTCAAACTGGTTGCAGGGGCTACCAGCCCCTGCTCTGGTGCGAAACTGGACAAAGGAAATGGGTGTAGCCACCCCTCTTTCCAAACCCTCCCATAGGTGGGTCCCCAGAGTTAGTCCAACCCCTTTCTTTAGTATAAGTAAGGGAACCCTGGCAACAGGACTTTAGAAATCTGGACGAAACTCTGCTACTGAATCCTGGAACTTCAACGCTCTACTAAAGACTAGAGGACTGAAGAAATCTCCCTTGGGGTTAAGGAGTGACTCCCCTGCTTGATAGGCACCAACAAATCATTTGCCGGTCTCATCTCTGAAGCTCCAGCCGGACTCCAAAGTACTTGCAGCCCAGGAAGAGGATTTCCAGACATCACAGAGGCTGACCCGAGTCCCCAGCAAAGCTAAGACCCACAGCCCTCGTTAGTAGTGTGGAACCAGAACTCCTGTACATCGTGCACATTTGCTACTGCATTGACTTCTCGATGACTCTTGAAGACCTGTTTTGGGTTACTTGTAGGCCCGGCCCCAAGCACCATTTGCACCGAAGATTGTGAGCCTACACTCCACAAGTGTTCCGTGGGCCCGCTTCCTGCATTTCCACTTGGGGCTCCTTCACGATCCCTGGTCCGTCGACTGGTGGGTCCCTGCGAAAGCAACTCTGATTTTCTTTGGGTGTTTCTGGTTGCTACAGATGTGCCCTCACTCCCCACCAAGTGGTGAGTCCCTCAGCCCTTACTGGTCTGCACAGAAGCATCTTTCTCCTTTCTGCGTGGGTTACTGTTGCCAAGGCTTGTTGTGTTCAATCCGGACACCAATGCTGCAGCACTCGACATCCTTTGTGGGACAGCTTGAATCCAGCTCCTGGTCATTGTCGACACCTCCTGGTCCTCGTGGCTGAAGAGTCAAGCTTCACCTCTTTCACATGAAGCACCTGACATCGGTGGGCATTCGACTATTGTGCCCCTGGTCACTGGCAAGTGACCCAGACTCTGTCCCCTCTGATTTCAGGTTCTTCTCATCTCTGATCCAGGCTTGGATCTCTTCGGACACTTCGCATCTTCCCGGCAGCAGCACTTCTCTGCAGGCTGCCATTGAAAATGACGACGCGACCCGACACCATTTGACACCTATGCACCCGGCTTCCCTGGCTGAGGTAACTCAAGTACTCCGGTGCTCCCGTGGGTGTTGACCCTAGAACTGTCTAAATCGAAGAGGGTTTGGTCCTAGTCCATTTCTAAGTGTCCTTAAACTCTAAAACGATAACCGCAACTTTCCCATAGACTTTAACGGAGCTCGCGGCTGTGTTCACACACTGCACACAGCCCCCGTGGGTCCCCTGTGTCACTACCTTGGGTGGTTCCTTGGGGTCCCAGTGATTCTACAGGCTCTAGGCCTTGTGTCTACTTAAGTCATGGTTCTTATACCACTTTCTTGATATATGGTTTGGTACGCCCCTAGGGCTAATCGTATATTGTGCTAATTTACTGTGTTATTTGACTTGTAACTTGTGTACTTTCACCTCTAGCCTCATAAAGAGACTATTGGGTTGTGTTTAGTAATAAATACATATATTTTATATATATACCTGGTGTGGTTCTCCTTTCATTTATTTAGTCATTCATGAGATTATAACTGGTAAACAATAGCTTAACACTCCTTCAAGACTTAGCCTGAAGGCTGCTCGCCATAGCTACCACTAGGATAGCTTTCAATAAAGGTTGTCTTTAAACCTATCATCAATAAGGGTCGATTGGACTGGTGCAAGGTGCCCACTATAACTAGTAGACAGCATATACCAGGCCAACTTCTCACATTGGTGTGCAGCGGTGGGATTAAAGCTTGCCTTGTTTTACCAGATAATCTCAAGTGTGTGACTAACTGAAAACCACTAAAGGTACTTGAGGTACATATAAATTCAACCTTAGAAATACAGTAAGTTCTTCTGAACTTAGAGTTGTGTGTCAAGGGCTTAGCACACCCTTTCTACAACTCAAGAGGGTTTAGTAGGCCACACTAGGTAGTGCATACACCACACCTCACTAGTAATGTCTTCACGGCCAGGAACCAGTAGGTCCCTGCCAGAAGCCAGTGGGCTTCTACCCTCCAAGTATGACAACCTCCCATTCTTGGAATTGAGAGAATTGTGCAAAACTAGGAAGCTGAAGACAGGCCAAAGTGCCAACACCCAACGTCTCATGGAGATGCTTCTGCTGGATGATCTCAGAAGACCCCTAGGGTCTGCAGGGGTAGGCAGAGAGGGTGGGGCAGAAGATGAGGAAGGGGCCAGGGGTGAAAATACCCAGGACCTGACCTCTGAAACTGGCCAGGAAGATGACAATGATCTTGCCCTGGCAATCCAGCTCCTCCTGCAGATGAGGAGGATCAGAATGACCTCCCCTTTGTCCCACCAGGAAGAGTTGTGAGTATGCCTAGAAGGTCCAGATCTCCTTCTCAGGAGTCTGACCATTCTGACACCTCAGTAGGGACCTCTGTTTCCTCTCATAGGAGGGAATCCTCTCATGAAAGGAAAAAGAGACTGCCCCAGTATGAAGAAGCTCAGCTTAGGATCAGAAGAGAGCAGCTGGCTATAGACAGGGAGTCCCTAGAGCTTCATAGACAAAGAAGAATGTTGGGACTAGAGTCCCATGGTGGCAGCAACTTCCCTAGTGGTAGGGAAAGGTCTTATGACCATAGAAACCTGAGCAAGATTGTTCCTCCCTACCAGAGTGGGGATGACATCCACAAATGGATTACTGCACTGGAAAGGGCCTGTAAAGTTCAGAGGGTCCCCCAGGAGCAGTGGGCAGCAATCTTGTGGCTCTCCTTTGCAGACAAAGGTAGAGACAAGCTCCTTACTGTAAGAGAAGAGGATGCTGATGATTACCAAGTCCTGAAGAGTGCCCTGATAGATGGGTTTGCCCTAACCACTGAGCAATACAGGTTAACGTTCAGAGATACCCAAAAGGCACAGACACAGGACTGGGTGGACTTTGTAGATTGTACTACCAAGGCTCTGGAAGGCTGGTTACTTGGCAGTAAGGTGAGTGACTTCAAAGGATTGTATAATCATGAGGGAGCAGATTCTTAATAACTGTCAGAATCAATTGCTACATCAGTACCTGGTTGACTCTGATCTGACCTCTCCCCAAGAATTGGGAAAGAAGGCAGACAAATGGGTCAGAACCAGGGTGAAGCAGAAGGTACAGAACCAAGGTGGTGACCAGAAGAAGCAAGATTCCAAAAACTCTGACAAGGGTGGGGAAAAGGGTAAAGACCAGAAGTCTTCTCAAGGTCCCCAAAAATCTGCATCTAGTGGGGAACCCCAATCTACTAAAGGAAAAGGCCAAAAGAAACCATGGTGCAAAATCTGTAGGCAGAAGACTCACTGGACAAGTGATTGCACCAAGTCCAAAGACTCTAATCCAGCCACCATTGCCCCTAAGGCAACTGTTCCCCCTAGTCCAGCTACAAATGGTGGTGGAAACACTCAGAATAAGGGTTTAGTAGGGTTGACCCTGGGTACTGAGTTGGGCTCTGGCCTAGTCAGAGTGCCAACTCAGGCTGTCCTAGTCTGTGATGGGGGCATGGATATGTCCTCCTTTGTGAGTCAAAATAATTTGGGAAAATACAGACAGCAGCCTTTAATTAATGGAAGAGAGGCTTTGGCATTCAGGGACACAGGAGCAAGTGTCACCATGGTGACAAAAGATCTTGTGGATCCTGGGCAGTTTATACTTGGTGAAATGTACCAAGTGACCAATGCTAGCAATGTCAGAACAGACCATTCTCTGGCAGTTGTTAACTTCTCCTTGGGAGGGGTAACTGACCTTAAGAAGGTTGTGGTGAGTGCAGACCTACCAGTTGAATGCTTGCTTGGCAATGATCTTGAAACCTCAGCTTGGGCAGAGGTGGAGCTCAGGAAACATGCAGAAATGTTAGGGATCCCTGCACATGTGTTTGCTGTGACTAGGTCACAGGCAAAAATGTCACAAGCTGAACAGGCCCTGGATTTTGGAATAATGGACCAGGTGCCTCTCAAGAGGAGGAGCAGTAGGGTTAAGGCAGTGCCTTCCCCCTTGGCTCAGGAAGAAGATCAGTCTTTTGAGGAAGATGATCTCAGGCCTGAAGAAGGAACTGTTCCAGAGGAGCTTGAACCTGATCAGGTTGAGTTCTTGGGGACAGGGGGCCCTTCCAGGGCAGATCTGAGCCAGGAGCAGCTGAACTGTCCCTCTCTTGAACCCCTCAGACAGCAAGCTGCTGCTGAGGCTGCTGGGAATGCTAGTGGCACCCATAAGATGTATTGGGATGATGGACTCCTGTACTCAGAGAGTAGAGACCCCAAGCCTAGAACAGCCAGGAGGTTGGTTATACCTCTGAAGTTCAGGGGCTTCCTATTGACACTAGCCCATGATATTCCTTTAGCAGGTCACTTGGGCCAGGACAAGACTTGGGACAGAATTGTCCCTCACTTTCACTGGCCCCACATGTCTGAAGACACCAAGAAGTTTTGTCGCTCCTGTGTAACCTGCCAAGCCAGTGGGAAGGTAGGTGGCACCACAAAGGCCCCCCTGATATCATTACCTGTGGTGGGGGTTCCCTTTGAGAAGGTGGGGATTGACATAGTTGGTCCCATGGATCCCCAAAGAGCATCTGGGCACAGGTTTATCCTGGTGGTGATGGACCATGCCACCAGGTACCCAGAAGCCATTCCCCTTAGGACCACTACAGCACCTGTGGTGGCAAGGGCCCTCCTGGGAATTTTCTCAAGAGTGGGCTTTCCTAAGGAGGTAGTATCTGACAGAGGTGCAAACTTTATGTCCAGTTACTTAACTGCAATGTGGAAGGAGTGTGGAGTGACTTATAAGTTCACCACACCCTATCACCCACAATGCAATGGTTTAGTTGAGAGATTCAACAAAACCTTGAAGTGCATGATTAAAGGGCTCCCAGAAAAGCTTAGGCAAAGATGGGACATACTCTTGCCCTGCCTTTTATTTGCATACAGGGAGGTGCCTCAAAGGGGGTTAGCTACAGCCCTTTTGAACTTTTGTTTGGCCATCCTGTCAGGGGTCCATTGTGTCTGGTGAAGGAAGGTTGGGAATGACCTCTCAAACCCCCTAAACAGGACATAGTGGACTATGTACTTGGTCTCCGCTCCAGGATGGCTGAGTACATGAAAAAGGCAACCAAAAACCTTGAGGCTAGCCAGGAATTACAGAAAGCCTGGCATGCATGACCAAAAGGCTGTGCTGACTGTTTACCAGCCAGGACAGAAGGTGTGGGTGTTGGAGCCAGTGGCCCCAGCAGCCCTCCAAGACAAGTGGAGTGGCCCCGATACAATTGTTGAGCAGACGGGAGAGGTTACCTATCTGGTAGACCTGGGAACTCCCAAGAGCCCCCAAAGGGTGCTCCATGTCAACAGGCTAAAGCCATATGTGGACAGGGCTGACATGGGCTTGCTCTTGGCAACTGATGAGGGACAGGAGGAGGAAAGTGAACCTCTCCCTGACCTGCTCTCACAGAACCCTGATGATGGGTCAGTAGATGGTGTAGCTTTGGCAGGCAGCCTCACTGCCAAGCAGCAAACTGATTGTAGACAGGTGCTCAATCAGTTCAGACACATGTTTTCTTTGACTCCAAGTCAGACCACCTGGTGCACTCATGAAGTGGACACTGGGGACAGTCTGCCTGTTAAAAGTAAGATTTACAGGCAACTTGACCAAGTCAGGGACTGTATTAGGACAGAAGTCCAGAAAATGTTGGAACTGGGTGTCATTGAGCCTTCAGATAGCCCTTGGGCTAGTCCAGTGGTCCTGGTGCCAAAACCTCACACCAAAGATGGTAAGAGAGAGATGAGATTTTGTGTGGACTACAGAGGCCTCAATGCAGTCACTAGGACTGATGCCCATCCAATCCCCAGGGCAGATGAGCTAATAGACACTTTGGCCTCAGCCAAGTATCTAAGCACATTTGACCTCACAGCTGGCTACTGGCAGATCAGACTAGCTGATGATGCAAAGCCAAAAACTGCATTTTCTACCCCTGGTGGGCTTTACCAATTTGTGGTGATGCCCTTTGGTTTGAAAAATGCACCTGCCACTTTTCAGAGGTTGGTGAACACAGTCCTTACAGGTCTGGAAGCCTATAGTGCAGCATATCTAGATGATATTGCTGTCTTTAGCTCCACCTGGGAGGTTCACCTGGTCCACCTCAGAAATGTTTTGGAGGCCCTGCAGAAGGCAGGCCTCACTATCAAGGCCACCAAGTGCCAGATAGGGCAGAGTCAGGTTGTGTACCTGGGCCACCTTGTGGGTGGAGGCCAGGTTCAACCATTGCAGAGCAAAATCCAGACCATCATGGACTGGGTTGCTCCAACTACCCAGACTCACGTGAGAGCCTTCTTAGGCCTGACTGAGTATTACAGAAGATTTGTCAAGGGGTATGGATCAATAGTGACACCCCTGAATGACTTAACCTCTAAGAAAATGCCCAAAAAGATTCAGTGGACAGTTAGCTGTCAAAAGGCATTTGATGACCTGAAGCAGGCCATGTGCACTGCTCCCATTTTGCAAAGTCCTGATTACTCCAAAAAGTTCATTGTGCTGACAGATGCATCTGAGTTGGGGTAGGGGCTGTACTATCACAGTTGAATGATGAAGGTCAGGATCAGCCAGTAGCTTTTATTAGCAGAAGGTTGACCCCCAGAGAGAAACGTTGGTCAGCCATTGAGAGGGAGGCCTTTGCTGTGGTTTGGGCTCTGAAGAAGCTGAGGCCATACTTGTTTGGTACTCACTTCCTTGTTCAGACAGACCATAAGCCCCTCTTATGGCTAAAACAGATGAAGGGTGAAAACCCCAAACTTTTGAGGTGGTCCATTTCCCTACAGGGGATGGACTATACAGTGGAACATAACCTGGGAGTAACCATGCCAATGCAGATGGACTCTCTAGATATTTCCACTTAAAACATGAAGACTTAACTGGTCAAGGTTAGTTTAATGTCCCTGCGTTTGGGGGGGTTGTGTAGGAGAGTAGGATCTGCCTCTTATGGTTACCCCCACTTTTTTGCTGATGCTACACTGTTTTTCGACTTTAGTCTGGCTGGGGCACTGCTATCCAGGACCCCAGCCTAGCTGCTCCCTCTCTAAAGTGATTCCATGTACTTTAGGTACATCACAGATTGGATTCTGGAGTGCCCTTATAAGTCCCTACTATATGGTATACTATGTACCCAGGGCATAGGTACCCCAGAGGCCTACCAGGTGCTGAAGCATGTATTGTGCCACCCCTGGAAGGCCATCCAAAATGACACCACAGGACTGCTACTGCAGCCTGAGTGAGGTGGTGCATGCACCCCTTACAGAGATATAGGCTCACTATATCTCACCTAACACTGCACATAGAAACCTATCAATCACCTCTATGGCAGGCCTTATCAATCCTGAAGGCAGGGTGCTTGGTTATATGTGAGAGGGTGCCCATGCATGAGCAGAGCCCCTCTGCAGCCCTCGGAATCTCCTATCCGGGGTTGTCTGTGGTGCAGCCTGACCATATACTCTTAAGTGCAGTATAACCTTGCGGTAAAATGCTAACTTTGGACTGGCTGCACGGAAACATGTTGTGTTTGGTGTCAAACACCTTGGAATAATACCCCCCACCAGTCCTGGTGGCGGGGGTAGAATTCCACCCTTCTAGAGGGAGAGACATGTCCCCACCGGTATACCCGGTAGAAACCTTAAAGAGCCCTGGCATCACAAAATGGATGCTGCAGCCACAGACACGAGTCTGGCCTCCTGCTGCTGACCGAAACTCCGGCAGGGGAGGCCTGGACAATAGGTTTCCTGTCACAGGGAGGTGTAACCACCTCCCAGACCGGCCTTAGTGGATTGGGGCTGGGTGGGTGCACTCTCTGAGTGCTTTCAAGTCCTGCACTGGGGGCACATTTGGTGTCCTCGTGCAAACCCCAGTTCAAACCGGTTGCAGGGGCTACCAACTCCTGCTCTGGTGCAAAACTGGACAAAGGAAATGGGTGTAGCCACCCCTCTTTCAAACCCTCCCATAGGTGGGTCCCCAGAGTTAGTCCAACCCCTTTCTTTAGTATAAGTAAGGGAACCCTGGCAATAGGACTTTAGATATCACTGGACGAAACTCTGCTACTGAATCCTGGAACTTCGACGCTCTACTAAAGACTAGAGGACTAAAGAAATCTCCCTTGGGGTCAAGAAGTGACTCCCCTGCTTGGCAGGCACCATTGAAGCATTTGCCGGTCTGCATCTCCGAAGCTCCTGCTGGACTCCGAAGTACTTGCAGCCCAGGAAGAGGATTCCCAGACATCTCAGAGGCTGACCCGAGTTCTCAGCAAAGCTGAGACACGCAGCCCTCGTGAGTAACGTGGAACCAGAACTACTGGATACAGTACACATTTGCTATTGCATTGACTGCTCGACAACTCTTGAAGTCCTGCTTTGGGTTACTTGTAGCCCAGGCCCCGAGCACCATTTTCGCTGAAGATTGTGAGCCTACACTCCACGAGTGTTCCGTGGGCCTGCTTCCTGCATTTCCACTTGGGGCTCCTTCACGATCCATGGTCCGTCGACTGGTGGGTCCCTGCAAAGGCAACTCTGATTTTCTTTGGGTGTTTCTGGTTGCTCCAGATATGCCCTCACTCCTCACCAAGTGGTGAGTCCCTCAGATCTTGCTGGTCTGCAAAGAAGCATCTTTCTCCTTTCTGTGTGGGTTGCTGTTGCCAAGGCTTGTTGTGTTCAATCCGGACACCAACACTGCAGCACTCGATATCCTTTGTGGGACAGCCCTGAATGACTTAACCTCTAAGAAAATGCCCAAAAAGATTCAGTGGACAGTTAGCTGTCAAAAGGCATTTGATGACCTGAAGCAGGCCATGTGCACTGCTCCCATTTTGCAAAGTCCTGATTACTCCAAAAAGTTCATTGTGCTGACAGATGCATCTGAGTTGGGGTAGGGGCTGTACTATCACAGTTGAATGATGAAGGTCAGGATCAGCCAGTAGCTTTTATTAGCAGAAGGTTGACCCCCAGAGAGAAACGTTGGTCAGCCATTGAGAGGGAGGCCTTTGCTGTGGTTTGGGCTCTGAAGAAGCTGAGGCCATACTTGTTTGGTACTCACTTCCTTGTTCAGACAGACCATAAGCCCCTCTTATGGCTAAAACAGATGAAGGGTGAAAACCCCAAACTTTTGAGGTGGTCCATTTCCCTACAGGGGATGGACTATACAGTGGAACAATCCGGACACCAACACTGCAGCACTCGATATCCTTTGTGGGACAGCTAGAATCCAGCTCCTGGTTGTCGTCGACACCTCCTGGTCCTCGTGGCTGAAGAGTCAAGCTTCACCTCTTTCACCTGAAGCACCCGACATCGGTGGGCATTCGACTATTGTGCCCCTGGTCACTGGCAAGTGACCCAGACTCTGTCCCCTCTGCTTTCAGGTTCTTCTCATCTCTGATCGAGGCTTGGATCTCTTTGGACACTTCGCATCTTCCCGGCAGCAGCACTTCTCTGCAGGCTGCCATTGAAAACGACGACGCAACCCGACACCATTTGACACCTATGCACCTGGCTTCCCTGGGTGAGGTAACTCGAGTACTCCGGTGCTCCCGTGGGTGTTGACCCTAGAACTGTCTAAGTCCAAGAGAGTTTGGTTCTATTCCATTTCTAAGTGCCCTTAAACTCTAAAACGATAACCGCGACTTTCCCATAGACTTTAACGGAGCTCGCGGCTGTGTTCACACACTGCACACAGCCCCCGTGGGTCCCCTGTATCACTACCTTGGGTGGTTCCTTGGGGTCCCAGCGATTCTACAGGCTCTAGGCCTTGTGTCTACTTAAGTCGTGGTTCTTATACCACTTTCTTGATATATGGTTTGGTACGCCCCTAGGGCTAATCGTATATTGTGCTAATTTACTGTGCTATTTGACTTGTAACTTGTGTACTTTCACCTCTAGCCTCATAAAGAGACTATTGGGTTGTGTTTAGTAATAAATACATATATTTTATATATATACCTGGTGTGATTCTCCTTTCATTTGGTCATTCATGAGATTATAACTGGTAAAACAATAGCTTAACACTCCTTCAAGACTTAGCCTGAAGGCTGCTCTCCATAGCTACCACTAGGATAGCTTTCAATAAAGATTGTCTTTAAACCTATCATCAATAAGGGTCGATTGGACTGGTGCAAGGTGCCCACTATAACTAGTGGACAGCATATACCAGGCCAACTTCTCACACCAGGCACTATGCTTGTACTCATCCATTCATTCATGCACTACCCATGCACTCATCCATTCATCCAGGCACTAACCATGCACATATCAAATCACTCAGGAACTACCAATGCACTCATACAACCACCCAGGCATTACTCTTATACTCATCCATTCAATCAGCTACTACTCATGCACTATGCAATCACCCAGACACTAACCATGCACATATCCAATCACTCAGGCAATACCCATGCACTCATCCAATCACTCTGGCACTTCCCATATACTCATCCAATCACCCAGGCACTATCCATGCAATCATGCTATCACCCAGGCACTACCCCTGCACTCATACAATCACTCAGGCACTTCCATGCACTCATCCATTCACCTCAGAAAGGATCCATGCACTCATCCATTCACCCAGGCACTACCCATGCACATATCCAATCACCCAGGCACTACTCATCTATTCACTCAGGCATTATGTATGAGCTCATCCATTCACTCAGGCACTACCCATGCACTCATCCAATCACCCAAGCAGTACCCATGCACTCACCCTTTCACCCAGATATTACACATACATTCTTCCAATCACTCAGGCACTATCCATGTACCCACTATCACCCAGATGCTACCCTTGCGCTCATCCATTCACTCAAGCATTAACCATGCACTCATCCATGTACCCAGGCACTAAGCATGCACACATCCAATCACCCAGGCACTACCCATGCACTCATCAATTCACTCAGGCACTACACATGTGCTCATCCATTCACTCAGGCACTACCCATACACTCAGCCAATCACTCAGGCACTACCCTTGCACTCAACCATTCACTCATGCAGTACCTATGCCCTCATCCATTTATTCATACACTACACATGCACTCATCCATTCACCCAGGCACTACCGTTCTACTCATCCATTCACACAGGCACTACCCATGCACTCATCCACTCACCCAGGCACTACTCATGCACTCATCAAATCACCCAGACAGTACCAATGCACTCATCTAATCACCCAGGCACTATCCATGCACTCCCTCAGTCACGCAGGCAGTATCCTTGCATCCACCCAATCACCCAGGCTCTATCCATGCATTCACCCAATCACCAAGGCACTACCCTTGCACTCATTCAATCACCCAGGTGCTACTCTTGCACTCATCCAGTCACCTATGTACTACCCACACCCTCATACAATCAACCAGTCACTACCCATGCACTAATCCAATCACCCAAGCAGTACCCATGCACTCATACATTCACTCAGGCACTATCTATGCACTCTCCCATTCACCTAGGCACTACCCATGCACTCACACAATCACCCAGACACAACGCTTGCACACATCTGTTCACTGAGGCACTACTCATGCACTCATCAAATCACCCAGGCAGTACCAATGTACTCATCCAATCACCCCGGCACTATCCATGCACTCACTCAGTCACGCAGGCAGTATCCATGCATCCACCCAATCACCCAGGCTCTATCCATGCACTTGCCCAATCAACAAGGCTCCACCCTTGCACTAATCGATTCACTTAGGCATTACGTATGCGCTCATCCATTCACTCAGACACTACCCATGCACTCATCCAATCACCCAAGCAGTGCCCATGCACTCATCCATTCACCCAGGTACTACTCATACATTCTTCCAATCACTCAGGCACTATCCATGCACTCACACTATCACCCAGACACTACCCTTGCACTCATCCAGTAATCTTTTCTTTTATGCTTTGGTAAAGTTTTAATTTCTTCTTTTTTAATAATAATACAAATGGCAACTGGAACAGTAGGAATTGAAAAAACGTGCACTGAAAAATGTGCAAAACATATAAAAGGGGGAAAAATAGCATGTATGCTCTTTTGCAGCAGACACTGCTAATCTGCACTTATAACAACACTACAGTCCATGCAGTTCGTGGCCATTCTTGAAATCTCTGGAGCCATCAATTAATCAATCACAGAATTTGTAGAGCGCACTACTTACCCGCAAGGGTCTCAAGGCGCTGGGGAAAAAAAAGGGGGGGGTGCCGCTACCGGTCGAACAGCCAGGTCTTTAGTCGCCTCCTGAAGGTCAGCAGGTCTTGGGTCTGTCGTAGGCTGAGTGGGAGGGTGTTCCAGGTCTTGGCGGCGAGGTGGGAGAAGGATCTGCCACCAGTGGTTGTTCTTCGAATGCGAGGGACGGTGGCGAGGGAGAGGTCGGCGGAGCGGAGCTGGCGGTTGGGGACGTAGAAGAAGAGTTGAGGTAGGCTGGGCCGGTCTTGTGGAGTGCCTTGTGAGCGTGGATGAGGAGTTTGAAGGAGATTCTCCTGTCGACGGGGAGCAAGTGCAGGTTCCTCAGGTGGGGGGTGATGTGGCTGTGGCTGTGGTGTGGTACGTCGAGGATCAGGCGTGCAGAGGCGTTTTGTATGCGTTGCAGTCACTTGATGAGCTTGGCCGGGGCTCCCGCGTAGAGGGCGTTCCCATAGTCGAATCTGCTACTGACAAGGGCCTGGGTGACTGTTCTTCTTGTATCTGTTGGGATCCATCTGTAGATCTTGCGAAGCATGCGGAGGGTGCTGAAGCAGGAGGAGGAGACCGCGTTGACTTGTTTGGCCATGGAGAGCATTGAGTCGAGGATGACTCCCAGGTTGCGTGCGTGGTCGGTGGGTGTCGGGGCTGCCCCCAGTGTCGTTGGCCACCAGGAGTTGTCCCAGGCTGAGGGGTTGGAGCCGAGGATGAGGACCTCCGTCTTGTCCGTGTTCAGCTTTAGTCGGCTGTTCTTCATCCAGTCGGCGACGGCCTTCATTCCTTTGTGGAGGTTGGATTTGGCAGTGAGGGGGTCCTTGGTGAGGAGAGGATCAGTTGAGTGTCGTCGGCGTAGGAGATTATGTTGAGGTCGTGCTGTCTGGTGATGCGTGCGAGCGGGGCCATGTAGATGTTGAACAGTGTCGGGCTGAGGAATGATCCCTGGGGTACACCGCAGATGATCTTGGAGGCTTCGGATCAGAATGGTGGGAGGCGGACTCTCTGGGTTCTGCCGGCGAGGAAGGAGGTGGTCCATTCCAGGGCCTTGTCTCGGATCCCTGTGTCGTGGAGGCGTGCGCATAGAGTGCGGTGGCAGACAGTGTCGAAGGCGGCAGAGAGGTCCAGCAGGATGAGGGCTGCGGTCTCACCATTGTCCAGCAGGGTCCTGATGTCGTCGGTGGCGGCGATGAGGGCAGTCTCAGTGCTGTGGTTGCTGCGGAACCCTGACTGGGATGGGTCCAGGATGCTGTTTTCTTCGAGGTATCGGGTTAGCTGTCTGTTGACGATCTTCTCGATGACCTTGGCTGGGAACGGAAGCAGGGAGATGGGCCGGAAGTTCTTGAGGTCTCTTGGGTCCGCCTTGGGTTTTTTGAGTAGGGTGTTGATCTTGGCGTGTTTCCAGCTCTCTGGGAAGGTCGCGGTCTCGAAGGAGAAATTGATGACGTCGCGCAGGTGGAGTGTATCGTGTTCATGGCCTTGATGGTGTCATCGATGTTCACGCTGGCCCAGGCTGGCAAGGGGTCGTGGTCGATGGTGTGCAGCGGGTCTGGTGCATAGGTCTCAGTTGGGGCTGTCTGGGTGTTGAAGCTGTTGTGGATGTCGGCGATCTTGCGGTGGAAGAAGGTGGCGAGGGAGTTGCACAGGGCTTGCGACAGCGGGATGTCGTTGGTGTTGGAGCTGGGGTTGGAGAGTTCCTTCATGATGTTGAAGAGCTCCTTGCTGTTGTGTGCGTTGTTGTCGAGGCGGTCTTTGAAGGAGATCCTCTTGGCAGACCTGATGAGGTGGTGGTGGTTACGGATGGCATCTTTGTGGGCTGCGTGGCTGTCTGGTGTCCTTTTACTGTGCCATTTCTTCTCTAGTTTCCGGCAGGTACGCTTGGAAGCTAGGAGTTCCGGGGTGAACCAGCTGGCTCTTTTGTGGTGTCACTGTAGGTGAGTTTTTCAGCGGGTCGAGGGTGTTGGCTACAGTTGTCTCATCCATCGTCTGAGGTTGCAGGCAGCGTCGTTGGTGTCGGATGGGTCGGAGGGTGGGCTGAGAGCGAGGTTTGCCCGTAGTTGGTCTTCTGTGACTTCGCTCCAGCAGCGGCGTGGGATCTGTTGGGTGCGGTGGTGTGTGGTGGATTTCTGGAAGGTGAAGTGGATGCAGCAGTGGTCGGTCCAGAGGAGTTCGGTGGTGTGACTGAAGGAGACGTGGGAGCTTGAGGAGAAGATGGGGTCGAGCGTATGGCCGGCGGAGTGGGTCGGTGTTGTGACGAGCTGTCTCAGTCCGAGGTTGGCGAGGTTGTCGATCAGGGTGGTGGAGTTGATGTCGTTGTTGTTCTCCAGGTGAAAGTTCAGGTCTCCGAGGAGGATGTAGTCGGTGGAGGTCAGGGCGTGCGTGCTGATGAAGTCGGTGATGGAGTCACTGAACTGGGGTCGGGGTCCAGGGGGTCTGTAGACGCGGATGCCTCTAAGGGTGGTGTTGGGGTCCGGGTGGATCTGGAAGTGCATGTGTTCGGCGGTGCAGAGAGTGTCGTCGGTGCTGGTCGAGACCCTGATGGTGTTCTTGTGGACGATGGCGATTCCTCCTCCTACTCCGTTGATGCGGTCTCTGCGGGTGATCTTATAGCCGTCTGGGACGCGGCTATGGCGATGTCGGGTGCGGAGGAGTCGTTCATCCAGGTCTCTGTCAGGAAGGCGACGTCTGGTGCTGATGTGTCGAGCAGGTCCCAGAGCTCGACGGCGTGTTTGTGTACGGAGCGGGTGTTCAGTAGGATGCATCGGAGGTGGTTGAGGTCCTTCTTGGCGGGCGCTTCGGCGGCTCTGAGGCTGGTGTAGCTGCAGTTCCGGCAGGTGAAGGGACCATGAGTGCGTTTCGGGGCGGCCTTGAAGCAGTTGTGTATCCGTCCGGGGTTGAAAGCGTGGAGTGTGGTGGCATCGTATCGTCGTCGGTCGTCGAGGCTTGAGCGGGGGGTGCGAGGACCAGGGGTTCTGGCACTGGGCGCGGTCCAGGCGCGGACAGGCGCAGAAGGGCTTGCCTTAGGCACGGCCGCACAGCGGCCGCCATATATGGGGAGGTGGGAGGGAGGAGCAGCTGGGAGGTGGGAGGCAGGGGCAGCGAATGGTCAGTCAGGGGGCGGGGCTGCAGGGGACGCAGCGGCGGAAGCGGAGAGAGGCAACGAGGGGTACAGAGGCAAAAATGGACACAAAATATGGGGGCAACGAGGGGTACAGAAGGCAAAGATGGACACAAAATACGGGGCAACGAGGGTACAGAAGACAAAGATGGACACAAAATACGGGGCAACGAGGGGTACAGAAGGCAAAAATGGACACAAAATATGGGGGCAGCGAGGGGTACAGAAGGCAGAAATGGACTACAAAATATGGGGGCAACGAGGGGTATAGAAGGCAGCAATGGACACAAAATATGGGGGCAACAAGGGGTACAGAAGGCAAAGATGGACACAAAATACGGGGGCAACGAGGGGTACAGAAGGCAAAAATGGACACAAAATACGGGGGCAACGAGGGGTACAGAAGGCAAAGATGGACACAAAATTAGGGGTGGGCGGCAAATTCCGTTCCGCTCGCGGAACTTGCAAAATTTCGGCATTTCCGCGTTCCGCGCGGAACGCGGAAATGTCGAAACTTCCCCGATCCGCAGCGGAACGGAATTCGGGTCGGTGCCCAAGTTGAAGCTCAAATTCTGTAACGCATTAATCAGCATAAAAAATTTGTTAGCAAGGTCGAGGCAAAGCAGGAGTGCTTTCTGCCCATATCTACATAGCTGTAATTCCTGATGGAGGTCTGTGCATCCTTGGTTTTCTCGAGCGCAATCCCCGTGTAGGTACAGTGACCAGGAGGTTCTTTCTCCTCATCTGCTGCTCATATCGTGCTCTGACCCTTTATAAACAAGAGGCATGTGAACTCGCATGGATGCCCCGCCTGTTTGGCCCCGCCCCACATACAATGGCGGTATGCAACGTCTTCCCGCCCTTTCCTCACTATGATAGACAGCTTACTCAAAGACCCCGGCGCCTTCCCGGCGCGGTGGGAAAGTTACAGACACACAAGGTCACTGGAGACAATTCTTCTGGGCCTTTACGCAGCTGTAGTGTAGGTAAGGCGCTATACATTTACCCAACGAGGTAGCACTTACTGATTAGCCAGTAGAAAGTACTCCAGTTGAGGTATTGCACAAAACGGTGGCATCTTCGTGGATAAATACGCAGGGCAGGATTCATTCTGGCACGATGCTCCTGTCACAAAAATTAAACCTCAACAGGAAGCACTTACAGATATAAATAAAGCAGGTGCCCGAGTTGAAGCTCAAATTCTGTAAGGCATTAATCAGCACAAAAAATTGGTCAGCAAGGTCGAGGCAAAGCAGGAGTGCTTTCTGCCCGTATCTACCATCAAACATTAGCTGTAATTCCTGATGGAGGTCTGTGCATCCTTGGTTTTCTCGAGCGCAATCCCCGTGTAGGTACAGTGACCAGGAGGTTCTTTCTCCTCATCTGCTGCTCATATCGTGCTCTTACCCTTTATAAACAAGAGGCATGTGAACTCGCATGGATGCCCCGCCCGTTTGGCCCCGCCCCACATACACACCCACGGAATGCAACGTCTTCCCGCCCTTTCCCCACTATGATGGACAGCTTACTCAAAGACCCCGGCGCCTTTCCGGCGCGGTGGCAAAGTTACAGACACACAAGGTCATTGGAGACAATTCTTCTGGGCCTTTACGCATCTGTAGTGTAGGAAAGGCGCTATACATTTACCCAACGAGGTAGCACTTACTGTGATTAGCCAGTAGAAAGTACTCCAGTTGAGTAGAGGTATTGCACAAAACGGTGGCATCTTCGTGGATAAATATGCAGGGCAGGATTCAATGGGCGCAGCAAAATCTCCGCGAGCATGCGAAATTCCGCGTGCTCGCGGAGATTTCTTGCCATTTCGCGGAATTTTGCGGAACGCAACTCCGCAAATTCCGCCCACCCCTACACAAAATATGGGAGCAACGAGGGGTACAGAAGGCAAAAATGGACACAAAATATGGGGGCAACGAGGGGTACAGAAGGCAAAGATGGACACAACAAATCGGGGGCAACGAGGGGAAGCAAAAGGCAAAAATGGGCACAGAGGCAGCAAACAGGGGGCGAGCTTACCAGCAGCAGCAGTGGGCAGGGCACCACAGGCGGAGCTGTGTGGTGGGGGAGCGACCTACCTGGCAAGGTCAAGGGTCGCTCTCCTTACCACGCAGCGGCTGCCATATATGGGAAGGTGGGAGGGAGGAGCAGCTGGGAGGTGGGAGGCAGGGGCAGCGAATGGTCAGTCAGTGGGGCGGGGCCGCAGGCGACGCAGCAGCTGGAGCGGGAGCGGAGAGAGGCAACGAGGGGTACAGAGGCAAAAATGGACACAAAATATGGGGGCAACGAGGGGTACAGAAGGCAAAGATGGACACAAAATACGGGCGCAATGAGGGGTACAGAAGGCAAAGATGGAAACAAAATACGGGGGCAACGAGGGGAAGCAAAAGGCAAAAACGGGCACAGAGGCAGCAAACAGGGGGGCGAACTTACCAGCAGCAGCAGCGGGCAGGGCACCACAGGCGGAGCTGTGTGGTGGGGGAGCGACCTACCTGGCAAGGTCAAGGGTCGCTCTCCTCACCGCACAGCGGCCGCCATATATGGGGAGGTGGGAGGGAGGAGCAGCTGGGAGGCGGGAGGCAGGGGCAGCGTATGGTCAGTCAGGGGGGCGGGGACGCAGGGGACGCAGCGGCTGGAGCGGGAGTGGAGAGAGGCAACGAGGGGTACAGAGGCAAAAATGGACACAAAATATGAGGGCAACGAGGGGTACAGAAGGCAAAGATGGACACAAAATACAGGGGCAACGAGGGGTACAGAAGGCAAAGATAGACACAAAATATGGGGGCAACGAGGGGTACAGAAGGCAAAAGTGGACACAAAATATGGGGCAACGAGGGGTACAGAAGGCAAAAATGGACACAAAATATGGGGGCAACGAGGGGTACAGAAGGCAGAAATGGACACAAAATATGGGGGCAACAAGGGGTACAGAAGGCAGAAATGGACACAAAATATGGGGGCAATGAGGGGTACAGAAGGCAAAGATGGACACAAAATACAGGGGCAACGAGGGGTACAGAAGGCAAAAATGGACACAAAATACGGGGGCAACGAGGGGTACAGAAGGCAAATATGGACAAAATACGGGGGCAACGAGGGGTACAGAAGGCAAAAATTGGCAAAATATGGGGGCAACGAGGGATACAGAAGGCAAAAATGGACACAAAATATGGGGGCAACGAGGGGTACAGAAGGCAAAGATGGACACAACAAATCGGGGGCAATGAGGGGAAGCAAAAGGCAAAAACAGGCACAGAGGCAGCAAACAGGGGGGCAAGCTTACCAGCAGCAGCAGTGGGCAGGGCACCACAGGCGGAGCTGTGTGGTGGGGGAGCGACCTACCTGGCAAGGTCAAGGGTCGCTCTCCTCACGCATGCAGCGGCCACCATATATGGGGAGGTGGGAGGGAGGAGCAGCTGGGAGGCGGGAGGCAGGGGCAGTGAATGGTCAGTCAGGGGGACGGGGCCGCAGGGGACGCAGCGGCTGGAGCGGGAGCGGAGAGAGGCAACAAGGGGAACAGAAGGCAAAGATGGACACAAAATACGGGGGCAACGAGGGGTACAGAAGGCAAAGATGGACACAAAATACGGGGGCAACGAGGGGTACAGAAGGCAGAAATGGACACAAAATATGGGGGCAACGAGGGGTATAGAAGGCAGAAATGGACACAAAATATGGGGGCAACAAGGGGTACAGAAGGCAAAGATGGACACAAAATATGGGGGCAACGAGGGGTACAGAAGGCAAAAATGGACACAAAATATGGGGGCAATGAGGGGTACAGAAGGCAAAGATGGACACAACAAATCGGGGGCAACAAAGGGAAGCAAAAGGCAAAAATGGGCACAGAGGCAGCAAACAGGGGGCGAGCTTACCAGCAGCAGCAGTGGGCAGGGCACCACAGGCGGAGCTGTGTGGTGGGGGAGCGACCTACCTGGCAAGGTCAAGGGTCGCTCTCCTTACCGCGCTGCGGCTACCATATATGGGGAGGTGGGAGGGAGGAGCAGGTGGGAGGTGGGAGGCAGGGGCAGCGAATGGTCAGTCAGGGGGGCGGGGCCGCAGGCGACGCAGCAGCTGGAGCGGGAGCGGAGAGAGGCAACGAGGGGTACAGAGGCAAAAATGGACACAAAATATGGGGGCAACGAGGGGTACAGAAGTCAAAGATGGACACAAAATACGGGGGCAATGAGGGGTACAGAAGGCAAAGATGGACACAAAATACGGGGGCAACGAGGGGTACAGAAGGCAAAAATGGACACAAAATATGGGGGCAACGAGGGGTACAGAAGGCAAAAATGGACACAAAATATGGGGGCAACGAGGGGTACAGAAGGCAATGATGGACACAACAAATCGGGGGCAACGAGGGGTACAGAAGGCAGAAATGGACACAAAATATGAGGGCAATGAGGGGTACAGAAGGCAGAAATGGACACAAAATATGGGAGCAACAAGGGGTACAGAAGGCAAAGATGGGCACAAAATACGGGGGCAACGAGGGGTACAGAAGGCAAAGATGGACACAAAATAAGGGGGCAACGAGGGGTACAGAAGGCAAAGATGGACACAAAATACGGGGGCAACGAGGGGTACAGAAGGCAAAAATGGACACAAAATACGGGGGCAACGAGGGGTACAGAAGTTAAAAATGGACACAAAATATGGGGGCACCGAGGGGTACAGAAGGCAAAAATGGACACAAAATATGGGGGCAACGAGGGGTACAGAAGGCAATGATGGACACAACAAATCGGGGGCAACGAGGGGAAGCAAAAGGCAAAAATGGGCACAGAGGCAGCAAACAGGGGGGCGAACTTACCAGCAGCAGCAGCGGGCAGGGCACCACAGGCGGAGCTGTGTGGTGGAGGAGCGACCTACCTGGCAAGGTCAAGGGTCGCTCTCCTCACCGCACAGCGGCCGCCATATATGGGGAGGTGGGAGGGAGGAGCAGCTGGGAGGAGGGAGGCAGGGGAAGCGAATGGTCAGTCAGGGGGGCGGGGACGCAGCGGCTGGAGCGGGAGTGGAGAGAGGCAACGAAGGGTACAGAGGCAAAAATGGACACAAAATATGGGGGCAACGAGGGGTACAGAAGGCAAAGATGGACACAAAATAAGGGGGCAATGAGGGGTACAGAAGGCAAAGATGGACACAAAATACGGGGGCAACGAGGGGGTACAGAAGGCAAAAATGGACACAAAATATGGGGGCAACGAGGGATACAGAAGGCAAAAATGGACACAAAATATGGGGGCAACAAGGGGTACAGAAGGCAATGATGGACACAACAAATCGGGGGCAACGAGGGCAAGCAAAAGGCAAAAACGGGCACAGAGGCAGCAAACAGGGGGGCGAACTTACCAGCAGCAGCAGCGGGCAGGGCACCACAGCGGAGCTGTGTGGTGGGGGAGCGACCTACCTGGCAAGGTCAAGGGTCGCTCTCCTCACCGCACAGCGGCCGCCATATATGGGGAGGTGGGAGGGAGGAGCAGCTGGGAGGCGGGAGGCAGGGGCAGCAAATGGTCAGTCAGGGGGGCGGGGACGCAGGGTACGCAGCGGCTGGAGCGGGAGTGGAGAGAGGCAACGAGGGGTACAGAGGCAAAAATGGACACAAAATATGGGGTCAACGAGGGGTACAGAAGGCAAAGATGGACACAAAATACAGGGGCAACGAGGGGTACAGAAGGCAAAGATGGACACAAAATACGGGGGCAACGAGGGGTACAGAAGGCAAAAGTGGACACAAAATATGGGGCAACGAGGGGTACAGAAGGCAAAAATGGACACGAAATATGGGGGCAACGAGGGTACAGAAGGCAGAAATGGACACAAAATATGGGGGCAACGAGGGGTACAGAAGGCAAAGATGGACACAAAATACAGGGGCAACGAGGGTACAGAAGGCAAAGATGGACACAAAATACGGGGGCAACGAGGGTACAGAAGGCAAAAATGGACACAAAATACGGGGGCAACGAGGGGTACAGAAGGCAAAGATGGACACAAAATACGGGGGCAACGAGGGGTACAGAAGGCAAAAATGGACAAAATATGGGGGCAACGAGGGATACAGAAGGCAAAAATGGACACAAAATATGGGAGCAACGAGGGTACAGAAGGCAAAGATGGACACAACAAATCGGGGCAACGAGGGGAAGCAAAAAGGCAAAAACAGGCACAGAGGCAGCAAACAGGGGGGCGAGCTTACCAGCAGCAGCAGTGGGCAGGGCACCACAGGCGGAGCTGTGTGGTGCGGGAGCAACCTACCTGGCAAGGTCAAGGGTCGCTCTCCTCACCACGCAGCGGCCGCCATATGTGGGGAGGTGGGAGGGAGGAGCAGCTGGGAGGCGGGAGGCAGGGGCAGTGAATGGTTAGTCAGGGGGACGGGGCCGCAGTGGACACAGCGGCTGGAGCGGAAGCGGAGAGAGGCAACGAGGGGTACAGAGGCAAAAATGGACACAAAATATGGGGGCAACGAGGGGTACAGAAGGCAAAGATGGACACAAAATACAGGGGCAACGAGGGGTACAGAAGGCAAAGATGGACACAAAATACAGGGGCAATGAGGGGTACAGGAGGTAAAAATGGACACAAAATACGGGGGCAACGAGGGGTACAGAAGGCAGAAGTGGACACAAAATATGGGGGCAATGAGGGGTACAGAAGGCAGAAATGGACACAAAATATGGGGGCAACGAGGGGTACAAAAGGCAAAGATGGGCACAAAATACGGGAGCAACGAGGGGTACAGGAAGGCAAAGATGGACACAAAATAAAGGGGCAACGAGGGGTACAGAAGGCAAAGATGGACACAAATTACGGGGGCAACGAGGGGTACAGAAGGCAAAAATGGACACAAAATATGGGGCAACGAGGGTACAGAAGGCAAAAATGGACACAAAATATGGGGGCAACGAGGGGTACAGAAGGCAAAAATGGACACAAAATATGGGAGCAACGAGGGGTACAGAAGGCAATGATGGACACAACAAATCGGGAGCAACGAGGGGAAGCAAAAGGCAAAAATGGGCACAGAGTCAGCAAACAGGGGGGCGAACTTACCAGCAGCAGCAGCGGGCAAGGCACCACAGGCGGAACTGTGTGGTGGGGGAACGACCTACCTGGCAAGGTCAAGGGTCGCTCTCCTTACCGCGCTGCGGCTACCATATATGGGGAGGTGGGAGGGAGGAGCAGGTGGGAGGTGGGAGGCAGGGGCAGCGAATGGTCAGTCAGGGGGGCGGGGCCGCAGGCGACGCAGCTACTGGAGCGGGAGCGGAGAGAGGCAACGAGGGGTACAGAGGCAAAAATGGACACAAAATATGGGGGCAACGAGGGGTACAGAAGTCAAAGATGGACACAAAATACGGGGGCAATGAGGGGTACAGAAGGCAAAGATGGACACAAAATACGGGGGCAACGAGGGGTATAGAAGGCAGAAATGGACACAAAATATGGGGGCAACAAGGGGTACAGAAGGCAAAGATGGACACAAAATATGGGGGCAACGAGGGTACAGAAGGCAAAAATGGACACAAAATATGGGGGCAATGAGGGGTACAGAAGGCAAAGATGGACACAACAAATCGGGAGGCAACGAAGGAAGCAAAAGGCAAAAATGGGCACAGAGGCAGCAAACAGGGGCGAGCTTACCAGCAGCAGCAGTGGGCAGGGCACCACAGGCGGAGCTGTGTGGTGGGGAGCGACCTACCTGGCAAGGTCAAGGGTCGCTCTCCTTACCGCGCTGCGGCTACCATATATGGGGAGGTGGGAGGGAGGAGCAGGTGGGAGGTGGGAGGCAGGGGCAGCGAATGGTCAGTCAGGGGCGGGGCCGCAGGGCGACGCAGCAGCTGGAGCGGGAGCGGAGAGAGGCAACGAGGGGTACAGAGGCAAAAATGGACACAAAATATGGGGGCAACGAGGGGTACAGAAGTCAAAGATGGACACAAAATACGGGGGCAATGAGGGGTACAGAAGGCAAAGATGGACACAAAATACGGGGACAACGAGGGGTACAGAAGGCAAAAATGGACACAAAATATGGGGGCAACGAGGGGTACAGAAGGCAAAAATGGACACAAAATATGGGGGACAACGAGGGGTACAGAAGGCAATGATGGACACAACAAATCGGGGGCAACGAGGGGTACAGAAGGCAGAAATGGACACAAAATATGAGGGCAATGAGGGGTACAGAAGGCAGAAATGGACACAAAATATGGGAGCAACAAGGGGTACAGAAGGCAAAGATGGGCACAAAATACGGGGGCAACGAGGGGTACAGAAGGCAAAGATGGACACAAAATAAGGGGGCAACGAGGGGTACAGAGAGGCAAAGATGGACACAAAATACGGGGGCAACGAGGGTACAGAAGGCAAAAATGGACACAAAATACGGGGGCAACGAGGAGTACAGAGGTTAAAAATGGACACAAAATATGGGGGCACCGAGGGGTACAGAAGGCAAAAATGGACACAAAATATGGGGGCAACGAGGGGTACAGAAGGCAATGATGGACACAACAAATCGGGGACAACGAGGGAAGCAAAAGGCAAAAATGGGCACAGAGGCAGCAAACAGGGGGCGAACTTACCAGCAGCAGCAGCGGGCAGGGCACCACAGGCGGAGCTGTGTGGTGGAGGAGCGACCTACCTGGCAAGGTCAAGGTCGCTCTCCTCACCGCACAGCGGCCGCCATATATGGGGAGGTGGGAGGGAGGAGCAGCTGGGAGGAGGGAGGCAGGGGAAGCGAATGGTCAGTCAGGGGGGCGGGGACGCAGCGGCTGGAGCGGGAGTGGAGAGAGGCAACGAAGGTTACAGAGGCAAAAATGGACACAAAATATGGGAGCAACGAGGGGTACAGAAGGCAAAGATGGACACAAAATAAGGGGGCAATGAGGGGTACAGAAGGCAAAGATGGACACAAAATACGGGGGCAACGAGGGGGTACAGAAGGCAAAAATGGACACAAAATATGGGGCAACGAGGGATACAGAAGGCAAAAATGGACACAAAATATGGGGGCAACAAGGGGTACAGAAGGCAATGATGGACACAACAAATCGGGGAGCAACGAGGGCAAGCAAAAGGCAAAACGGGCACAGAGGCAGCAAACAGGGGCGAACTTACCAGCAGCAGCAGCGGGCAGGGCACCACAGCGGAGCTGTGGGTGGGGAGCGACCTACCTGGCAAGGTCAAGGTCGCTCTCCTCACCGCACAGCGGCCGCCATATATGGGGAGGTGGGAGGGAGGAGCAGCTGGGAGGCGGGAGGCAGGGGCAGCAAATGGTCAGTCAGGGGGGCGGGGACGCAGGGTACTCAGCGGCTGGAGCGGGAGTGGAGAGAGGCACGAGGGGTACAGAGGCAAAAATGGACACAAAATATGGGGTCAACGAGGGGTACAGAAGGCAAAGATGGACACAAAATACAGGGGCAACGAGGGGTACAGAAGGCAAAGATGGACACAAAATACGGGGGCAACGAGGGGTACAGAAGGCAAAAGTGGACACAAAATATGGGGCAACGAGGGGTACAGAAGGCAAAAATGGACACAAAATATGGGGGCAACGAGGGGTACAGAAGGCAGAAATGGACACAAAATATGGGGGCAACGAGGGGTACAGAAGGCAAAGATGGACACAAAATACAGGGGCAACGAGGGGTACAGAAGGCAAAGATGGACACAAAATACGGGGGCAACGAGGGTACAGAAGGCAAAAATGGACACAAAATACGGGGCAACGAGGAGTACAGAAGGCAAAGATGGACACAAAATACGGGGCAACGAGGGTACAGAAGGCAAAAATGGACAAAATATGGGGACAACTGAGGGATACAGAAGGCAAAAATGGACACAAAATATGGGGGCAACGAGGGGTACAGAAGGCAAAGATGGACACAACAAATCGGGGGCAACGAGGGGAAGCAAAAAGGCAAAAACAGGCACAGAGGCAGCAAACAGGGGGGCGAGCTTACCAGCAGCAGCAGTGGGCAGGGCACCACAGGCGGAGCTGTGTGGTGCGGGAGCAACCTACCTGGCAAGGTCAAGGGTCGCTCTCCTCACCACGCAGCGGCCGCCATATGTGGGGAGGTGGGAGGGAGGAGCAGCTGGGAGGCGGGAGGCAGGGGCAGTGAATGGTTAGTCAGGGACGGGGCCGCAGTGGACACAGCGGCTGGAGCGGAAGGCGGAGAGAGGCAACGAGGGGTACAGAGGCAAAAATGGACACAAAATATGGGGGCAACGAGGGGTACAGAAGGCAAAGATGGACACAAAATACAGGGGCAACGAGGGGTACAGAAGGCAAAGATGGACACAAAATACAGGGGCAATGAGGGTACAGGAGGTAAAAATGGACACAAAATACGGGGGCAACGAGGGTACAGAAGGCAGAAGTGGACACAAAATATGGGGGCAATGAGGGGTACAGAAGGCAGAAATGGACACAAAATATGGGGGCAACAAAGGGGTACAAAGGCAAAGATGGGCACAAAATACGGGGCAACGAGGGGTACAGAAGGCAAAGATGGACACAAAATAAAGGGGCAACGAGGGGTACAGAAGGCAAAGATGGACACAAATTACGGGAGCAACGAGGGTACAGAAGGCAAAAATGGACACAAAATATGGGGACAACGAGGGTACAGAAGGCAAAAATGGACACAAAATATGGGGCAACGAGGGGTACAGAAGGCAAAAATGGACACAAAATATGGGGGCAACGAGGGGTACAGAAGGCAATGATGGACACAACAAATCGGGGGCAACGAGGGGAAGCAAAAGGCAAAAATGGGCACAGAGTCAGCAAACAGGGGGGCGAACTTACCAGCAGCAGCAGCGGGCAAGGCACCACAGGCGGAACTGTGTGGTGGGGGAACGACCTACCTGGCAAGGTCAAGGGTCGCTCTCCTCACCGCACAGCGGCCGCCATATATGGGGAGGTGGGAGGGAGGAGCAGCTGGGAGGCGGGAGGCAGGGGCAGCGAATGGTCAGTCAGGGGCGGGGACGCAGCGGCGGGGAGTGGAGAGAGGCAACAAGGGGTACAGAGGCAAAAATGGACACAAAATATGGGGGCAACGAGGGGTACAGAAGGAAAAGATGGACACAAAATACAGGGAGACAACGAGGGTACAGAAGGCAAAGATGGACACAAAATACGGGGCAACGAGGGTACAGAAGGCAAAAGTGGACACAAAATATGGGGCAACGAGGGGTACAGAAGGCAAAAATGGACACAAAATATGGGGGCAATGAGGGGTACAGAAGGCAGAAATGGACACAAAATATGGGGGCAACGAGGGGTACAGAAGGCAGAAATGGACACAAAATATGGGGGCAACAAGGGGTACAAAAGGCAAAGATGGGCACAAAATACGGGGGCAACGAGGGTACAGAAGGCAAAGATGGACACAAAATAAGGGGGCAACGAGGGGTACAGAAGGCAAAGATGGACACAAATTACGGGGGCAACGAGGGTACAGAAGGCAAAAATGGACACAAAATATGGGGGCAACGAGGGGTACAGAAGGCAAAAATGGACACAAAATATGGGGGCAACGAGGGGTACAGAAGGCAAAAATGGACACAAAATATGGGGGCAACGAGGGGTACAGAAGGCAATGATGGACACAACAAATCGGGGGCAACGAGGGGAAGCAAAAGGCAAAAATGGGCACAGAGTCAGCAAACAGGGGGGCGAACTTACCAGCAGCAGCAGCGGGCAAGGCACCACAGGCGGAACTGTGTGGTGGGGGAACGACCTACCTGGCAAGGTCAAGGGTCGCTCTCCTCACCGCACAGCGGCCGCCATATATGGGGAGGTGGGAGGGAGGAGCAGCTGGGAGGCGGGAGGCAGGGGCAGCGAATGGTCAGTCAGGGGGGCGGGGACGCAGCGGCGGGAGTGGAGAGAGGCAACAAGGGGTACAGAGGCAAAAATGGACACAAAATATGGGGGCAACGAGGGGTACAGAAGGAAAAGATGGACACAAAATACAGGGGCAACGAGGGGTACAGAAGGCAAAGATGGACACAAAATACGGGGCAGCGAGGGGTACAGAAGGCAAAAGTGGACACAAAATATGGGCAACGAGGGTACAGAAGGCAAAAATGGACACAAAATATGGGGACAACGAGGGGTACAGAAGGCAGAAATGGACACAAAATATGGGGGCAACGAGGGGTACAGAAGGCAGAAATGGACACAAAATATGGGGGCAGCGAGGGGTACAGAAGGCAAAGATGGACACAAAATACAGGGGCTACGAGGGGTACAGAAGGCAAAGATGGACACAAAATACGGGGGCAACGAGCGGTACAGAAGGCAAAAATGGACACAAAATACGGGGGCAACGAGGGGTACAGAAGGCAGAAATGGACACAAAATATGGGGGCAACGAGGGGTACAGAAGACAAAGATGGGCACAAAATACGGGGGCAACGAGGGGTACAGAAGGCAAAGATGGACACAAAATAAGGGGGCAACGAGGGGTACAGAAGGCAAAGATGGACACAAAATATGGGGGCAACGAGGGGTACAGAAGGCAAAAATGGACACAAAATACGGGGGCAACGAGGGGTACAGAAGGCAAAAATGGACACAAAATACGGGGGAACGAGGGGAAGCAAAAGGCAAAAACGGGCACAGAGGCAGCAAACAGGGGGGCGAGCTTACCAGCAGCAGCAGCGGGCAGGGCACCACAGGCAGAGCTGTGTGGTGGGGGAGCGACCTACCTGGCAAGGTCAAGAGCCATATATGTTGCAGTAGTCTGCACCTTAGAAGGGACTTTCTGGCCGGGAATTGTTCCTGCTGCCACTGAAGTAGATGGTCCTCCAGCTTCCCTCTACTTGATCACCAGTTGGAGACGTTTTTTATGATAGGTTTTTAGATGGTATAACATCGACATTGTCCCACATGAATATTTCTTGTTCATCCCTCTAGAGAGGGTCTTGTTAGAGATTGTGCATTGCACAAGTTTGGCAGCAGTTTTCAATTCCCCTGATGGGATTTTGAAAAAATCCCATGCCACACTGGCTCTCTTTTGTGGAGGTTCCTCTTCTTCCAAATCTTTGGTCTCCACCTCCTCTACATCCTGGCTCAGCTGTTGTTACTGCTGACCCCCATCTCCTTCCTGTGTAGCTATTTTTGATAGAAAAAAGGCCAAAACCTTTGCACACCAAAATGAATCCACCTGCTCAGAATGAAGTTCTATGAAAGAAGATTCAAGAAGGAGGAGTGGGTGTGTACTTCCTACTGATTTTGCTTAAAGTATATTATCCGATGATATTCCTTGTTTTCCCGGTCATGTGAAATTCGCTGTGACCGATATGTTCGCGGTTACTGCGGTGAATTATACTATAATAGACAGCTATACTAAACCAGTTCACAATACGCCTACATATATGTTTCAGAGTTGTTTAAAAACACGTGCTATCCATGATTACCGACTTCATCGCGACATCTGCTGTCTTCGTGGAAATTGAAAATAGTGTTTGAAGACAATTATTCTGGAAACTCATTACAAAAATATGAGTTTGAAAAGTACACTAATAAAGCTTTACTGTTAAATATACTGTAGAATATGTCTATATATATGTTTTACACTTTGTACACACCACGCGCTCTTTGCGACTACCGACATCACCGCAATGACGTCGGTAGTCGCGAATATAATTTTTTGTAGTAAAGTTGGCTTTCTTCTAAATTGATCACAGAAAGTAAAGTTAAAACAATATTTTACTAAATATTGAGACTTAAACTTTATTTAAAAAATTACTTTATATGTATTTTTCAGTATATGAAATACATTTACTGATGACAGATTCCCCACCGTAAATGCAACAATGTTATGCCGACTTACAAAATTGTAATCCTGGGCGTAAAATCCGCTCCACTCGCGGAGTTTGCGGATTTTTGGCAACTCCGCGTTAGTTACCGAAAAGTCGGCACTCCACAACGGAGCGGAGTTTTCTTTGTGTTCGCGCGCTCGAAATACATTTTCGCGTGCACGTGAGCAACTTAGCAGGATGCCTGCGTTCGCCGACGAGGTTTCCCATCCGTTCGTGAGCGCCACGTGATTTGATAGCTGGCCGCACGGTCCTGCGAGAGTGTGCGATTGCGAACACGTCATTCGGGCGCGCCATCGGACTTCCGGCGGAACTTTTGTGAAGATCGCGATCCCGAACATGCAGAATTTGCAATCTGGAAAAGAATCTCTCTTGAGCAGCATCAAAACCTTCTAGAAATGATGATTTGGATTAAAAAAACTCCTCAGATTGACATTTGGCTGTACTTTTTTGTGCAAGGAGTCCTTTTTCTTTTTTTTGATGAGGAAGGAAGTGCCCCAGAGTCTCCAACTTCCTGTTCCTGTCCAGCAGGCTCCTCCCAGTGCTTTGTCCATCTCCTGTTCACTTTTCATTTGGATTTGGAGCTGGAAGGATCACTCTTTGTGTCTGCTGCATCATATATCATTGGATTTGAGGACTTTTGGATTTGAGATTTCAAAAGTAAGTTGGAAAATTGGTGTTGTTTGTTTGATTGAGGCATTGCACCTACATTTTTTGTACTTTTCATCGGTTTTTAAAATGTATTGTGGTGGATGACCTGTAGTTTCAGTAGGGGCCTAGTTGTTTCTTTGTATGTAATTTTCTTCTAGTTTTCTTTTATAAAGGAAACATGTTGCAAAGTTCACTACATTTTCTCCAACTTTTGAAATCAATTTGTAATATTTATTTGATTTACTAGCCCAGTAGTCTGCCAATAGGCCTTTCAGCCAGTAGGCCCAGAGCTACTCATGGGTGCATGAAACAACTGTTTCTGTGATGTCTGTTGAATTTAAACATCATTTAGGGCATGTGTGTTAAATAAATGCCTTTGTTGGATGTGTGTGGTTGTAACTTGCAAATCTTTTTACCCCTTTGGATTTTCTGTTTTGCCATTGTTGCGTTAAAGCTATATTATATTTGTTTGTTTCTACCAGTAGTAATTGAACCACAACAATGAATGCCACGTTTCACTGATGTTCTTCTTGCTTCTTTGCTTTTAGGTGCACAAAAGAGGAGGAGACAACATCACCCATTGTACTGCTAGACTGAAGTCCTGCTGCGCACAACGTCTTGTGACATGTAACCACAGATATCTCTTCAACTTGTGCCACTGCGTGCTGCTGACATTTTCAAGATGGCCCCAAAGAAAGGTACCAGGTCCAGTACCAAGAAAGTTGCCAGTGAGAAGAAGGCACTGCCACTTACCAAGACCGGTATGTCACACAAGACCTTTTTTGGGAAACCAAAAATTGCATAAATTGCAGCAGCGGTGTCTGGGGAGCAAGCTGGGAGCAGCACCCCCGCATCAGTGGACCCACCCCACCAACCTAGGCCCAAGCACATGTCTGTCGCAGAGGCAGCCAGTCTATTCACGACAACGCCGACGAGCAGCAATGTTGAAATGTAATTATCGTTATCGCAACGTAGTACCCAATCAATGCAGGGAACTGAGATAAGTGGGCAACAACAGCCGCAACCACCCCCAATAGTAGTTGTTCCTCCCGAAGTAGGGGCAGTTCAGAAGATCGAGCTTCCTGCAGAGGAAGAAGAAGAGCAAGCCACTCTTTCAGAAGATCCATTGTCTTCCAGATCCCCAGCAAGGCAAAGGAGGGTTAGTCCATCAACTTCTTCTGAGAGCCCCCCTTCTGATGATCTAGACGCCACTTGGATCCCACCACCTCCGTCTGAGAGTGAGACACGCCACAAGACAAGGCCAGGGAAAAGGAAGGTTCCAGAAAGCCTTAGAGTTATGGAGGTATATGTAGAAGAGGAGGATGATGATGACGAGCCAGTCATCATGGACATTAATCCTGCCCCAGTGGAGACCGACTTTACCCCATCCCAAATTGCTGTGAGGGAGTGGCACGGATACCACCAACACAGATCATACCACCAACACCACCTCCAGCTTCCATATTTCGCTGGCAGCCACGTACATCCACCACAAGTACCACCTCAGTAGTAGGTACTGCAGAGAGTCAAACTTCACGTTCGCCTACCAGTTCATCCGGCATTGCAAGTGGCACCAGCAGCAGCACCAGAAAGTTGACCTCCCCAGTTTGGGACTTCTTTTCGGTTAGTTTGAAGGAGGTGAACATTGCTATTTGCTCTATTTGTGGACAAGGTGTTAGTCGGGGTAAGCTTGGTACAAACTATGGTACCGGAGGCCAAACAACCCATCTGAAAAAATACTACTCGATCCAGTGGGAGGCGCACCTTAGCGGCCAAAAAACTGCACTCATTGCTGTTGGTGGGGATGAAGACGAAGTCAGTCAGTAGGATCGGAGATGATTGATGGAATAACTCAGGGCGTTTATTGAAGTGGCCTAAAAGGTAAACAGGTCAACAACAACCACACCAGACCTACATGTCTGTGTAGTGGTAGAGGCGAGCGTAGTGGTATGACTGACAGCGGTGCATAGATTTAGTTACTTAATTTGGAAAATGATATGTTGCTGTATATGTGTGCACTGCTCAGTGCTGTCTGGCTCAAAATCTAAGCTAAGTGGAGGTTGGGTGGGCGCCGCGGGCCTGCCTCTGTCCTGTTGTTGTTGTTGTTGTTGTAGGTTAATGCTGGACACAGAGTAGACATGATTTAGTCATGCCACCTCTGAAAGTGTTCTTGTTGCACTGCTCCTTAAATTATGCATTTTAACTTTACTTTTCTCCTTGATTTTTCAATATCCCTTTTGTTTTTCCATCTACACTTACAGGCCAGCTTTTACCCTGTGCTATACTGGGAAAAACAACTCACACTTACCTTACCAATCCGCATCCGCCAGGTAGGCAGTGTCACCCAAAATTGACGGACGGAGCGTACATGGAAGGAAGGACCAAGAGGAATGAGGAGATGCAACTCCCAATTTGACCATAACATAGTAACTAATAGTATTGTCTTCTTTTATTTCATTTGATTAATTTTTTCTCTTCAATCATTTTACGACTGTGTGTGTTGTTGTTTATTATGTTTGCTTATATATTTGACCACTACAGCTATTTTTAAATTTTCTTTGCTAGCTTTAAAACGAAGCCCGGTACAACAAAACATAAAATGTATGTAATTTGGGTCTCTCTGGGGCAGACAGGCAAGGCAATTGCATAATAATAATAATTAATAATATACTGCTGCCCTGTACTGCTAGTCTAGTACTACTCATCATTAACCATCAAGTCACCATCATGCAGGCATTTCCTTTTTCTCCCTTAACAGATTTATGATGGTCGTCTGCCAAGATTGTGTGTTGTCCATGTGTAGTGTTTGTCTTTGTCAAACTTTCCCTCAAATACCCCTTCCCAACCATTCATCAAACCCTAACCCTCTTCCACCGGGCTGTGTGATTTATATTGAGGTGCGACTAAATTAAATTAATTTACACCAATAATTGATCACACGCTTGCTGGGGCAGATGTGATGAAAGCAACACTAACTCAAGGCAGGGCGAGGATCTTCTTTTGCTTGCTCACCCATGCTCAGTATTTGCAAGCCAATTTTTTTTCCAGAGGGACATAATCCATCATAATTAATTGCCGGCATCAATTCATCATCCTTACAGCACTAAAGGTTACGCTTGTCCCCTTCATAGGTCGAGTCAACTACAGTTTGTTTCTTGTACTAGGCTATCCCCGCCACCATTATGTTTTATTTTACTTTAGCATTGCTTATCATCATCATGGTTTCTTGTTTGGCAGTCTTCTTGTGTACTGTACTTCTACTACTCCTTCCCGAGTCTCCCTCAGGCGACTGACTGTCTCATTTTCTTTTTGCAAATGCTACTGCCAGTGTCTACTACTATTACCACCACCACCATGGCATCTTGGGAAACCAAACCATCATCACCATGCAGCCATCGCTTTGCCTAAGTTTAAATAAACATCAATCACAGGTAAGAGAAGAAGTTTGGGGGAGGCATAATTAATAATATGGAAATTAATTCATTAATTCAAACACCCACACCCTTCCGAGTCCAGATGCAGACTGCATAGACTAGGAGGACTGATAGTACTAGTAGGACAAGTCACTCACAAGTGTGGGCACCGCATCTATCTGTTCGTGTGTTACACTATCAGCAGATTATTTAAATCAAAAACTGGCTGTGGCCCTGCAGCAGCAAAGGAAACCGTGTGAAGTAAAAGAGTTACCCCCCACAAAACATTTACATCGTATGTAAACTTTAAGTATAAATAATTTATTCCCTAACAAAATAAACTAATGTAAAAATCCCACAACATCTGACCCACCCCTCTCCCTAACCCCAACCAATGTCCAAAGATAAAAGAGTCCAATGTCCGCTACATTGTCCACAATAAATAATAAATATAAGCCTCAACTTTTCCCCAACACCCAATTCCCACCCACCAAAAATAAGATTAAAAAAGGGGCAAGGCGACAGAGTTCTAGCGGCGGGCTCGCTTTTTACCCTCTAGGACCTTTATCCGCTCCTCTAGGCGCACCACCCGGAGGAGCATGCGGCGCTTGAATGCTTTACAGTTGCATCCACGGGGGGCAGCAGTGTTGAATGAAGCCCAGTGGGTGGCTGCCAGACGCTGTACCACTGGGGGGGCCTGGCTGGGGCCCGGGGCATTGGAGGAGGCTGCAGCTGCTGCTGCCTCCTCCTCTGCCAGATCCACCAGCCGCCAATATTCTTTGCAGATGGCCTCCAGTTTCTGGCGCCGGGCCATGGCTGCCAACTCCTTCCTGTTTGGTTGTGCTTTTGGTTGGGAAGGAGTAGCTAAATCAAGAAAGAAAAAAGACAATTGTAACCAATACTCTTAGCAATACAGTAACACAAAATTAATTCTACACATAGTGGCACAGTAGCACTAGCAAGCACAGTACATAACATTTGTGGTATCCTCCCACTTCCTCGGCCTCTAACATTTGTGGGAGTTTCAGGCATTACTACTACTAGGCACTATGGAGTAGACAAGTCTTGTTCTTCTCTCACTTGTTTAGCTAAATTAACCTTGTTGTAGGCATGCCAGCTCTGTCAGCTTGCGCCCTAGACAAACTCACGTTATTTTTTTTTACTACTGTCTGCAGGTGGGGAAGCTGTAGTCTACAACTACACAATTTTTCTATTATGGCCATACTCTGTTACATCAATGGCAACTGCTCAATTTCACTTTCACCCTGACTACTACAACAAGGCAGATGATATCTGATCCAAATGATCATTGATTATATATGGGACGACATGAGGTACTTTTGATTGATTGTGTAACCATGCAGCCAATAGGCCACCCATGGTAGGCTGACACAGTCGAAAATAAATGACATAGGAGGGAGTGGGCCTCGGAGTCGGAGGGAGGCGATTGATAACATACGAATCTCTGACATAATATCGATGACAAAAATATAGATGTCAAAAATATCGATGTAAAAATATCGATAGTCAAAATATCGACATCCTATATTTAAAATGTAAATGACAAAAATATCGGAAAAAATATAGATGTAAAAAATATGGAAGTCTAAAATATCGTTTTTTTATTTATAAAAAATAATGTTAAAACACTTATATTATACAATTAACTAAAAAAATAATTACTTAGGTGCCCATTACGATACCGGGCGGTAAAAAATCCGCCATCCATCATAGCGGCAAAAATCCGCCCGCCTACACCATTTGAATACCGACCTAGCAATTACGATGCCGCGAGCCGAAAACTGCCAGCGGCAGTAAAAACGCAAAAAATACCGCCCGCCCATATCCGAGTCGAAGTCCATCGGCCCGCCACGGACGGAAATACGCACGACAACCCAAAACCGCCCGCCCTGACGACCGAGACGCCGCCCGTGAAATTACGATCGCACCGACAGGAGCGCGGAAAACCCACAAATACACCGCCCGCCAGCGCAAACAACGCTGATGAAAATGGACACGGCGGAAGCCCTGGCGGCCACGTCCCTGCACAGAAATCATCCGCGGACCCAAACAAACGCACACAACATGGCCAACAAGTCCACACAGCAACCCACGCACAAATACACAAACACAGTACACATCCCGAAAACACACCCCCCCTGGACAAACAAAAACTACAAAGCCCAGAACACCAGCCACAACACACCTGAAAACAACAGACCATCAGGACACACCCACATAGGTAAGTACAAAAGCAGCACCTTCACAGACCACAACCCCTTGTAACACTACAAAGCAAAGCAGAGAGGAGAGGACACAGTGACACAGCAAGGACAGCAGCACACCACAGATACGCACACATCACACCCACCACCACCACCACCAGCACCACCACCACCACCACCACCAATCACCGGCACCACAAACCCCCTGCACATCACACACCACACACCGCACCAGCACCACAAACACCATGGCATCACACAGAATGCCCAAGTTCACTTCCACTGAGCTGACGGTCATGGTTGACGAGATCGTCAAGGTGCACCCACAAATCTATGGCAACCAGGTCCAGCACACACCACTAGCCACCAGAAACAGAATGTGGAACAGGATCGTAGACCAGGTCAATGCAGTCGGGAACGTACCACGCAACAGAGGAGAAATTAACAAAAGGTGGAACGACCTCAAAAGCCATCGAGAGCTGGCTGCCAGGACTGGCGGAGGGAACCCCGCGCTTTTCAAGACCTTCAAAGCGTGGGAGGAGAAGGTGCGAGTCATCATACATCCGGAGATCCTCACCGGATTACCAGGGGGAGTGGAGGCTGGTAAGTACAAACAAATGTATACCAGCACACCGCTATGTACTCACATGCACTACCACTATGCCATAGCTCCGAGGGACAAACACCCCCATGTCCAGTACACAATACACAACACATCACTCACACATGCAACAGGCACCACCACACACACAGCCCAAACCTACCAACTAACAAAACCATGGGGGCATGTGTACACACAGCCAGCCCCGCAACTACCACCAGGTCCCCTAGTACTCCAGAAGCGCCACAACAAGCACCCCCCACACCCATGTGTCAGCCTTAGCTGCACTAACCGACAACTAACCGGTAAGTAGCCGCAACACAAAGTCAGTGGGTGGGAGGGGGGACAGCTGAAGTACAACACCCACCAGGCCCCAAGTCCCACAGCGCAGCAAGGTGGAGCACTCCCACACCCATGTGTCAGCCAAAGCTGCAGTAACCGACAAGTAACAGGTAAGTAGCTGCAACACAAAGGCAGTGGGTCGGAGGGGGGACAGCTGAAGTACAACACCCACCAGGCCCCTAGTCCCACAGCACAGCAAGGAGGAGCACAACCCACACCCACACCCACACCCATGTGTCAGCCACTGCAGTGGACACCGTCAGCCGACAGGTAGACATCTCACCCCACAACAAACGGTGTCTGTGGGTGTCCAGCCATCACCACGACTCACAACACCGCCCCCACTCCCACAGACCAGCAACATGGAGCACCCCTCCCACCCATAACCATGTGGCATCCATTGCATTGCACACTCAAAAACAACCTGTAGGTGGGAAACTGGACAGGGCGGGGTGTCTGGAGGCATGAGGACTGTATTGCGACTAACACATGGGACATGTCACGTAGCAGAGGAACACGCAGCACTGCTCCCTGTCACAACCATGTGAACAATGTGCACACGGACATGAACTACAGAGTCACACCCCACATGACCCATCACAGATACAGCAACACCCAAGGAGCCATGTCTGCATGCACAAGTCACACTGATTACAGAACCACACGGCAGGCACTGTGCAACCCATCACACACAACAGCAACACCATCGAAGTCTTGTCCATGTAGTCCTTAGTGCCTGTCAACCACACACCGTACAACTACACCCATATAAGACAAACCGTAACAGAAGTAACAGCGTGGAACCACAAAAATGCACACAAACACCACTGGACCCATGAAACACACAGGCACACAATGCACATACAACATATCATCCATCTCATCTGTCAGCCCCAGTGACATGAAAGGTATGTCATCCGAACAGCTGGTCCCCATACAGTAGTCACGCAAAGAAACATGCCCATGACAAATCATGTGCCCGAAGTGACTGAAGCGCACGTCACACTGTGAGTAACAACACACATAACATAGTCAACACCCCCAAGAGCACTGCATTGATGCACATGGCAGAGGGCAGCACGCACACCAAGGATTTGGCCCATCTGCAATATGTCGTGTGGCACACAACCATCACTCACTCATAACAATGCGTCCAATGTAATGTCCATAAATGATAACAGTCAGCAGATATGCCGGGTATGTCAGACATACACCCACCTTACACCATGCACTGTCATGTTGCCACAACACATGTCACATTCTGCACCCATAGCTCACAGTATGTACCCCAAAACCATAGTTCATCTCAAAAGCGTTTCAGGGGGCTGTACCCCCTTTTGCCATCTGCGTTTGTCAGCATTCCATCTGAACCCCAAAACCATAGTTCATCTCAAAAGCGTTTCAGGGGGCTGTACCCCCTTTTGCCATCTGCGTTTGTCAGCATTCCATCTGAACCCCAAAACCATAGTTCATCTCAAAAGCGTTTCAGGGGGCTGTACCCCCTTTTGCCATCTGCGTTTCTCAGCGTTCCATCTGAACCCCAAAACCATAGTTCATCTCAAAAGCGTTTCAGGGGGCTGTACCCCCTTTTGCCATCTGCGTTTCTAAGCGTTCCATTTGAACCCCAAAACCATAGTTCATCTCAAAAGCGTTTCAGGGGGCTGTACCCCCTTTTGCCATCTGCGTTTCTAAGCGTTCCATTTGAACCCCAAAACCATAGTTCAAACCAACCTCCACGATGGGTCTGGAGCCCGCATACACCAGAGCCACAAAAAGTAGGAGTACAGCAACACACACCCATCGGCATTGCTAATCCGTCCCATGCCACATGTCCACATCACACAGTTCCATTGCTTAGCCCACGCATACACAAATCGTACAGCCACACACACGCCTCTGGGAAACCTGTGCATGACAGTGCACGAACTGTGAATGTCAGACAACCGATACATACTTTGCTAGGTGCAACACAATAACAGATCTCATTCTCCCCACAGGTGCCGAACTGCTGGATGCTGGAGAGGAAGACAGCAGCCAGCACAGCCAGCCTGCAAGCCCCCGACATGGACTCACGGACGTAGAGGATCTGGACTCCTCTTCCGTCACGGACCACCCAGCAGGCCCATCTGGTGTGACAGGGCCCAACCGCTCCCCAGGGCCCCTCCTACCCACCAACCCATCATCCAGGTCTGCTGACCACTCACAGCCCCCTGCTGCCACTGTCGTTGCGGCCACTCCCACGGTCGTTGCGGCCACTCCCACGGTCGTTGCGGCCACCACCACCGCCGCAACCACCACCCCCGCCGCGACCACCACCACGTCATCACTGGCCCCAGCCCCAGCGCAAGTGGTGGTCCGGCCGACTGGGTCCACCCTGGGAGCCAGAGCGAGGACCGTGGTGAGCAATGTGGCTAGTGGGCAGGTCGGTGGCAGCAGTACTGGTAGGAGGAGCAGGGTCAGGCCAACGCCAGCCATGCCTGGGAGCCATGCCCTGCCGCAAATGGCCAGAGTCCTTGGGGCCTATGAAGAGGCCCAAGGACAATGGGCCAGGTCGGCATCTGACACGCGGGAGGTCCTAGGGGTGTTGAGGTCCATGGACGCCCATATGGGCCAATTCGTGACCCGTATGGACCAACTCGTGGACCTCATGGGCCAGCTGGTGGTGGCGGTGAGGGCACAAGCAAGGCCAGCAACACCACCTCCGCCACCACCTGCTGTGGCACAGGGTCGAGCAGCATCGAGTTCCCCTGCGTCCACAGCCAGTGAGCACACCTCACCCACCACCAGCAGGTCACCACTACACACCCCCCCTCCCAAACGTGGAAGGGGCCGTCCGAAGAGGAAACAGGTGTCCAGAGAGGACTTTGCACGCTCCAAACGCCAGTGAGGCAGCCAGCCATCCTTGACCACCTACTGCATTGACTTGGACTACGATCCTGCCCCACACAGCCATCTGAATGGCATGTGTCTGTTGGACTATGGACATAGAACTAAATGGGTACACCTTGAGCATCACGCAGCCATGACCGTCAGCTCATTGTCACTGCACGCACCACTTTTGTCATCACCTTGCACACAATCACATGTCACCGATGAAAATAAATGCACCTTGATCACAATCTGCTGTCTGTGCCCTGTGTTTATTCAACGATGTGCAACCGCCGCCTTGAGCAGAAAAGCATCTGATTTGTGGTATGTCGATGGGACAGGAGAGGCTGTAGGGACCTAGGGGTGAAAGACAGAACAGGAGTACATTCAATGAGTGTGTCACACACTCATCACACAGTACATGTCACCAACTACAAGCAATGTACACACATCGCATAGAGCAATAGGGCACAATGCCACAGCCACCGTCAGTGGCATACTAACCTGGACATGGAGTATTGACACACAGCACTCAGTGAACAAAAGGCCTCCGTGACAGAGCACACATACACCTGCACAACTACAGCTACATCAGCCGTAGTACATGGACACTCACCGTCAAGTGAAGTAGCGGGCGATGAGCTGCTGACGCACATTCCCAGCTTCCTCCTCTCCACTGTCCTCGTCACTGGACCCGTCCTGGTCTGCAGGCGGGGGCCCTGGCTGATCACCGTCATCCACTATTAGGGGGATCTGCTTGCGAATAGCCAGATTGTGCAGCATGCAGCAAGCCACTACTATCTGGCACACCTTCTGTGGGGAGTACGCCAGTGCACCCCCGGTGCGGTCCAGGCATCTGAACCTGGACTTGAGGAGGCCAAAGGTCCGCTCAACCACACGTCTGGTCCTCCCATGTGCCTCATTGTAGCGGTCATCAGCTGGGGTCCGAGGATTTCGTAATGGGCTGAGCAGCCAAGGACCATTCGGGTAAGCAGAGTCACCTGGGTGTGAGGGACACAGGGAATTGTTGCAATTCAAACTGGACACAAGGCAGCATCGCACACCCAGCATGCTACACGACTCCACATACTCACCAACAATCCAGGCACGGTCCGGTTGCAGATTGGTCATCAGTCGTGGTAGGATGTTGTTGCGCATGATGTGCGCGTCATGTGCCGATCCTGGAAACTTCGCACACACGTGTGAAATGACCATGTCCGCAAGGCACACCACTTGCACATTCAGGGAGTGGGTGTGCTTCCGGTTGCGGAAGACGTGCTCCGTGGCCTGTGGTGCAACAAGGCCAACATGGGTGCAATCAATTGCACCAACAACGTGGGGGATCCGTCCAAGGGCATAGAAAGCACCCTTTACTGCCGCCAATTCACGGGCCCTGGGGAATCGGATGTACCGGTTCCTGTACAGCATCATAACTGACAGTACATCCCGTAGCACCATGCTGAACATGGGCTGGGACATCCCACCTCCACTGCCCACTGTGTGTTGGAATGACCCAGTGGCGAAGAAATGCAGTGCAGCCATCACCTTAGCCGTGGGGGTTAATGCAGTTGGATACACCCTGCGAGGACGGAGGTGGGGTTCCAACAAGGCACATAGGCGATGCAGGGTGGGTCGGTCCAGACGAAATTTCCGGATTAACTCCACATCCTCCATGTCTGCCAGCAATTGGTAGGGGCGATGTATGTTTGGTCTCCTCCTAGGAAAGATGGAAGTGGACACATGTCAAAACAACACACAACATGGCATGTACACATACACAGAACACAAATTACAGACAAAGCAATTGAATCACAGAACAGGTGACAAGTAGGGACAGCACAGCCACAATACACTTACACAGGTCCCATTCCAATAGCAGTGGGCAGTGACACACACCGTTGCCATGACACATGGGGATTTGGGCCACAATGACTCGTGAGGCATGCTGATGGCATCAGACAGCATATTTGGCAAGCGCCAACACTACGACAACATAACTTGCTGCTGTGCATGACACTGCTTCCGAGGCTGGGTGAGTATGGCACACACCAACAACGCTATGGGCACAGGCTGAGCAGCAGAAACAAGTGGACCTGGGGCACGAGGGGACATGAGACAGTCATTGATGTCCCTACTGCACCCTATGTACAGCACTGTAGGGATTACACCTCCAGATACATTGACAGGTGTACACATTGACAGCTCCATGCCAACACGACTGTGTGATTGCAAATACACATCACAAGTGACACGTAACGTTGCACGTGCCAAGTGGGAGATGTACTTAGTGCAAGATGGCATGTGTGTGCATATGCATCTCCCATGCTCCCATGCCAATGTGTACATGATGATATGCCAACAGACATGTGGAGGCTGGCCACTGGCCGTCCATGCCTATGCACGCCGCATGTTGTGGCCCTGTCCATTGTGGACCTGCTCCCACACACTAATCATGTCCACACCTGCAGTTGCATTGCGCACATTCTACTGTGTGGTGCACATGGCATCAGCGGACTGTACCCGCCATGGGCCAGGCCCTTACGGCCAACTCCAATGACCCTCGCGGTTGCACCCTGCGTGTTCCACTATGGAGGAAGGCGACCCGGGCCAGCTGGGAGCAGGCCATCATCTGCAATTGAAGCTGGCAGACATGGTACTCAAATTGCAGCAGCTTGGACCCACTGCAACTGCCCCAGGGGGCTATATGAGTGTGGGGGTGAGACCGGCATTGCCACAGCTACCTGGGACTGCAGCCTGGCATCCATCAACAACACCTGCTGCTGCCACCTGTCCACCTCATCGCTGATGACGCTGAGGATATGTCCAGGTCCACTCACCAGCGAGGAGCTGGAGATCCTGGATTCCGAGCTGCACGCACACTGCACATGGCTATTCCTTGCGAAAGTTGTGTGTGAAAGACAACTACAGTGTGTGTGGGAGTGCATGTGGGGGACACACATGTCGTTGATCCGCAGCACTATGAGTCAGAGCCTGTGGGGGTCAAACATGCACTGCTCACCATGCTGACTGCAGGTGGCAAGGGTATGTGAGCTCTCGGGCGCATTGCCATGTCTGTCCCTCCCGAGTGGTGGTACATGGCAACTTCATGTCAGACATCCAGTGACACAGCCAATTGGCAATGCAGGTCTCAGAGCACTTGTTGCTCGTGTGAATGTCAGGCTGGGGCCATGCTGCCCTTCTCAGTCCCAGCAGGCCTGGCCTGCACATTGACTGCACAATGCCAGTAGGTGTCAACACAGACTGCCAAGTGGGTTACATGTGTCACCTGTACAGGACCCTCCGGATAAGCGCTAACTCAGCACTGTCGATTGGCCACACCATGCCTCGTGATAGGGATGTGTGTGAGAGATAGTGGCACTGAATGTGACCTTCGTTGTGGGGTGGGCCATGCACAGGGCGAGTACGTTGATGGTTGCACAGTGTTGGCCACAGTGGGTACACCCACACAGATGTGTTGCCTTGTGATCTTTTTGTAGGTCCACCTGACAATGGACAGTAGATGTGGGCAGACTACACATTGGTCGATGTGCTGTCAAAATGCATGTGCCTTCACACCAGGCACAGCTGCCCCTGCACATGTGACCCCTGCTGCCCTCAGTGCTGGGTCTGTTGAGGAGCTGATGCGCCATCTGTGCGTGGGGCAGACAGCTCTCTTCACTTCCGTCATTGCCCATGACATCACTTTGCCGCAGGTGACATGGATCATGGAGGGCCCACATGTACGCGTGGGTGGACTACACCAGACTGTCCAATGGTTGTCACCCCCAGTCAGTGCTTCAAATGGGAAGACTATAGTGCAGGTACTCATTGAAATGTGTCAATGGGGCGGGGCTGGGTGCGGGCTAAATGCAAGACGTGAGGTTTATCGGCTTATATACTAGTTGCAATACACACGAGGCACGTCTTTTTCAGATCAGATCTGGGTCATTCTACCAAATGGAAGTCAAACAGTAATATTTTAACGTTTCCTCATGGCCTCCCCTCGCTCACCCCAATATGCGTTTGCATCTGAGAGGCCAGCGCGTGCACAGGCGGCTCCGAGATCGCACCAGTGAGGCCAAGGAGTGTATGTGTGGGTCCATTTGAACAAGTAGTCTGTCTCGCGGTATCATCAGTGGCGGTACGCCGTCCACCTGCGTGGTGCCCCGACTCGAGCCCCGGACAACATTGACAATGCATGACAGGCTCCGCAGTCCCGAAACACCACCTGCAACACACAGAGGCTGTAGCTGCCCTAGCGGCCCAGGCCGCGTCCAACTGGAGCTCATGGACCCACACATTCACTCTTTGGCCTCTCTGGTGCGAGCTTGGAGCTGCTCATGCACGCGCTGGCTTCTCTGTTGCATTGGCATGTAACGTGTGTGGGGTTATAGGCAATGAGTGAGATGGTGCGAGCCACCTTCCGTGACGTCACTCCTGCTCGTGATGTGTGCGTCCCCCCACTACTTCCATTTGACTTGTGCCATACTACATATTGAGGATGTGTTGCCTGCGTGATGTGACCAGGAGGAGCGCGCCATGACCTCTCACCCACCATGCTCCACTGCCATCCCGTGCCCTGGATTGCCTGTGCAGGTGGACAATGTTGGGGATACACCTGGTCGACAGGGGATGTGTGTGCCTTGTCAAGGGCCTGGCGGACGCACAGCGGTATCCAGCATGTCCACAGAGGGTGGGCTGACGTGTACGCCTGATGCAGCATTGTTCGTGTGCCCGCCTGTTGTGCACACACGAGTTCACATTCACCCCCAGACAGGTGGCCTTTACAAATGCCCAGGAAAGCGGTAATGTACTGTTCCGGAACCCTCCCAACACAGCGTGTTTCAACATTGCATGTGCGCATCTACCCGTCACACCCGCCCACCTGAGCAATGCGTCAATCCCGCTTCACACGACACATGTGTGTCTTCCACAGTTGTGCTACTCATTTGCGTTGACATCCAATGACAGTGGACTACATGGTCATCTCACGACTGCCGTGTACTTCACACACTCTCATCCTCTCTCATTCGTACTTGTGAAATGAATCAGCAGAGACAGATTTTTGCTTCAAGCCATGTATTGTGACTTATGTCCTCTGTGATGCAGTATAGTGGACACTACTGGCAGCGGAATGCATGTGGAGGATATACTCAGCATGATTACACATAGCATAGGGTGTAGGGGTACATGTGATTAGTTGTTGCCTGTGGGATGTGGGCTTCAGAGTTACATCTGCTTGGCCGTTGCTGTGCTAATGTACATTTGCTAATTGCTGCGGAGCTGCTGACTTTGACACAGACGGTATACATTTAGCCTACCAGACCGCTTGACATCATGGGCACAGTCCATCTCAGTTCCATGTTACAGGTTTGGTGCTGTTGTTACTCAGGCACACGTGCGTGTGAGATGACATCAGGGCATGGGCTTACATGCATGCAGCGGCGTCCCACTTGTTGTAGCGATGTGGTGGCTACTGGACATGTCACAGTCACTGGGGTCGTGTTGTTGGTGGATGCACTTGTCGTCCATGCAAAGGTCCTGGGATGGAATTTCCGGGGGGGGGGGTGGAGTGGCAGCTCTCACATACTCCAGCCGAGCGATTACTGTCCACTGAGCGGTGCATATGTTCATGGGCACAGGATCCATGTCATGGCATAGTTGTGCATGCAGTTCTGTCCATGTGGTTGCAATACACAAATCCCATGCCTCTGCCTCCCCCTATACATGCAGAGTTCCTGGATGTGATGGGGAACAGAGTGCATGTCCCGGACATATCCGATGTCATGGCAGTGTCGTTGATGGTGTGGTGTCAGTTGCAGGTTGTTTGGTATGGCTTTTGTACTGGTAACTGCCCAGTCCGTGCGGAAGCCAAGCATGGGTACGGTGTCGGACATCATGGCTCAATTGGGGGAATGGCGTCGGGGTCCGACGAATTGACAGGTTGTCAGGTATGCGATGCCTTCCAGCAGGGCTTCCATGTCATTGGTGGTATACATGGTTGCCAGCCAATGTAGCGGATGGTGGCTGTCAAGGTGTTGTTCGTAAGTTGTCCCTTGTAGGAGCATGATGGGGCATGTTGGATGACATTCGATGTAGCTGTGATCCATGATCCGTCGTGTGGAGGCACAGTGGTCCCATTGCAGTGTGGGTCCGATGTTAGCCACATACGCCATGCCCCCATAGGCTGAACAGACCCTGTCGTGGGCGTCCAGAGGGTGGAATAGTTGTAGCAGGTCCGCCCTTGGACATGCCGGGTTGGAGAGACACAAATCCACAGGATGGTGGAAGGGACACCTCCGACAGTAGAAGACGGGGATGACGCAGCTGAACAATGCGATGCGGTAAGTCAGTCGGTAACTTACGTTCAGCAGGGACAGGGGTTCACATCCCAATATCTGTATCAGGTTATGTTTGTACAGCTTGATCTGTCCGGCGTAGTTGGGTAGGTGTGGTGAAAGTGCCATTTTGCTGCAGGGTGATGTGGTGGCGTGCTCCGGCTGTCTGTGCAGTCTGCAGAGTGCAAGCTCCGAAGTTGCTGGGAAGTCTGTGATGGTCGTAGGGAGGCAGGACTTGTGTTATGTTAGCTTGTGCGGAGGACACGGGCCCTCATCCCACATGCTTCTCTGAATGGTCAAGGTCAGTGGTGTGTGACTCCTTCCAGATAACTTGCATGAGAACCACATGGGGGAGTGTTTTCATTTCTTTTTCCCGTTCGGAATGTTCTTAGGTGATATGCGCTATCTGCCCTGTGGTCGGTTTCCTCTGCATGCCTGTGTTGGGCTTTTTTTGGGACAATGACTGTATTCTCTGGCTTGTTTAGTCGGGATGTGGTTTCGGAGTCAGAATGGAAGGTCATTCAGTGCTGTCTGCTCTCCCGTGTGTGGGCGGCAGGCTGCGTTTCCGCTATACGTTGGGACCACCTGTTGTCGGTCCCCGGGCTCTTTGGTGTTCTGTTTTGTATGTCTTTTTATTGGGTGCAGGATGGTATGGGTGTTTCTGTGTGGTACTGGCGTACCTTTTGCCGACGGGGTCCATATTCTGCTGGGTGGTGTTGCCGCCGCTGTGTGCTTCGCCATGTTTTTCACCCAGGGGTGTGTCCTAATATTGCGTGACTTCACTGACATGTTGGCGTAGGTTGTGTGACGTTGGATGGTGACCGTGAATTGGGGGTTGGCCACATGTCTGTGGCTTGCCTGTCACGTGACATGTGCGTTCTGGGTGGGGCTGGTGTGTGTGCTGTTTGGTTGTGACCCTGTGTTGTTTGTGTGCGACGCATACATGGCGCTGTCGTTGGGCTCTGCGTTGTGCGCATGTGTGGCTGCGTCATCGCCGCGGCGCTGCGGGGCCGTGACGGGGACGTTGGTTCCTGGTCCCAGGTGGTGTGTCCCCGGTTGTTGCGAGTTGTTACAATTAGCCATGTGTGACATTTGTGGGTGCAGTGGTGGATGTGTCGTGTCCACGCAGGTGTGTCGGAGGGGGGCCATGTCCCCTTTTTCCGCCCTTGCACTGTGTGCGGGGTTTGCGTGCCCTTGTTGTGTGTGTGCCTACCTGCGTCGCCGCGGTGCGTTGACTCCTAGGTGGTGCATCAGGTAGAGGATGGGGAGGGCCTGCAGTGCTGGATTCATGCTCGGGGGGGCCGCCTCTTAGGTGTCCTTGCTCGGCGGTCGGGTTTCCGCCTTGCTTTCACGTGCGGTGTCTCTTAGCCGGGGGAGCTGTTTGTTTGCGGCATCGTAATTTGTACGCCGGGCGGTACGTGGTTTCGTCGGGCGGTGTGTCTCCATTGGGCTGCGCCGCTACGTGAGCGGGCGCACTTTGATGGCGGGCGGCGTCGCAGGCTTGCGGGCGGTGTTTGGCTGACTTTTCACATCCTAATTGGGCGGGCGTGTGGGCTGCGGCGTGCGGACGGTAACTGGTGGTTTTTGCATCCGCCAGCACGGCGGTAGTGCTTCCGCCCGCCCGCCATCCTAATGGGGCCCTAAAATATTTATACATTTTTAAACTTACATTTTGCACTCCATTGAGTAGGAAAATTGTTGAATAGCGTAGGGGTAAACAATTACTATTCCCACTGCAATTACTGCAACAGTAGGGAAAGTGTTGGATAGCGAAGGGGAAAAAATTACTTTTCCCACTCCACTTAGTGCAACAGTAGGAAAAGTGTTGGATAGCGAAGGGGAAAAAATTACTATTCCCACTCCAGTGAGTGCAACAGTAGGGAAATTGTTGAATAGCAAAGGGTAAAATTTACTATTCCCACTCCAGAGAGTGCAACAGTAGGCAAAGTGTTGGATAGCGGAGGGGTAAAAATTACTATTCCCACTCCAGTGAGTGCAACAGTAGGGAAAGTATTGGATAGTGGAGGGGTAAAAATTACTATTCCCACTCCAGACAGTGCAACAGTAGGGAAAGTGTTGGATAGCGGAGGGGTAAAAATTACTATTCCCACTCCAGAGAGTGCAACAGTGGAGAAAGTGTTGGATAGCGTAGGTGTAAAAATTACTATTCCCACTCCAGAGAGTGCAACAGCAGGGAAAGTGTTGGATAGCGGAGGGGTAAACATTACTATTCCCACTCCAGAGAGTGCAACAGTAGGGAAAGTGTTGGATAGCAGAGGGTTAGAATTAATATTTCCAAAAAATAAAAATAAAAATAAAAAAGAAACAAAATACCAACTACAATACAAAAATTGTTAATAACACAAAAATAAAAAACATAAAAATATAATAAATTACAAAACAAAGAAATAGAATTTTAATGTTAAAAAGTACTAAAAATTAACTACAAACCTTATTTTATAGAAGTTTAAAAAAACATTTTACAAACAAATAACTTTATTTAATATAAATTAATTATAATCAAAAAAATAATTATTGATTTAAAAAAATTACTTCACACCATATTCCCGTATAAACGCACAAAAGAATCCTACATAATTGACACAATTAACATATTTAACAGATAATTAATTATAATTAACAAACAATTAATAATTAATTAATAATAAATAAATTACCACAAACTCTATAAAATCAAAATATAAAATAAATACTTATATAAAAAAAAATATTAATTACTTTTTTCAAAATACATTTCTTCCCACCCTATTCCCCTATACACCCACAACTCACTCCTAAAAAAACATAACACCATTTACATAATTAATTAATTAATAAAATGTAATAACCAATTAATATTTAATTAATAAAAATGTAATCATAAATAATAATCAATAAAAATTATTAATTACTTTATTATAATTAAATTACTTCCCACCCTATCCCCTTATAAACCCACAACCCACTCCTAAAAAAAAAACAATTTACATAATTAGCAATTAATTAATTAATAAAATTTGATAACCAATTTATAATTAATTAATAAAAAATTAATTATAAAAACTAATAAATTAAAATTATGAATTACTTTATTATAATTAAATTACTTCCCACCCTATTCCCCTATAAACCCACAACCCGCTCCTAAAAAAAAATAACACAATTTACATAATTTTCAATTAATCAATTAATAAAAAATAATCACCAATTAATAATTAATTAATACAAAATTAATTATAAATACTAACAAATAAAAATTATGAATTACTTTATTATAATTAAGTTACTTCCCACCCTATTCCCCTATAAACCCACAACCCGCTACAGAACTAAAAGACGCAAAATTTAATTGACATAAAATTAATCACTTCTAAAAATTTCACACATACATTAAAAAACAGCTATACTTATACAAAAAACATTAGATCACATACTTTTAATATACATACTAAAATACAGAACACTAATATAAATATCGATATTATTAACAACGATATTTTGACAAACGATATTACTAACCTTCAAGTCGATATTCTGGTCACCGATATTCTTGAAGTTGATATTCTGCCACTTCGATATTTCCAACTCGATATTCTGGCACTTCGATATTCCAGACTCGATATTCTGTCTGTGCACCATAACATACATACACAATATATATGCTGTGCTTGCAAACTACTGTGAGTCAAGGGAGTATTCTGAAATTACAACCTTGAATCAAAAACCTTGCAAAAAAACAGTCCTGTTGTTTCTCTTCCCAACAATTTTTCCATTTATCAATCATTGCATTGCTCTTCTAGCATTATATTTTTTTAATTCTAATCTTCTATTCTCCTTGTCTTTGCTACTCTGGCACGGTTTATTTTTCTTTTACATTCTCTTCAAAAACTCTTCATCCAGTGATGGTCTCCACCTATGCTATGATGATTTAATACCATCCAGGCATCCATCCATTCAAAGTAAACATGTCTGTCATTCTTCTTAATCTCTCAACAAACCTTCGTTTCACCAACAACATACATTTTTTTTTTTTTAACTACCACCCATGCGCCCTTCTTTGCTTGCCTTTGAGTTTCACCCATGAAACCCCCCGGAGGATTCTTCCTATCACCCATACAGTATCACCCACCCAGGCAGGCATCTTTTCTTTTACCTTCCACCCATCCTTCAACCACCCATGCATCCGATTCCTGTCAGCCACCTATGCATCCCACTATCCTTCTTTGCGAGTCAAATCAAATTCTCTTTATTTCGGTTGATAAAAACCATAAAAGATACAGCCACACAAGTCATGGTTAAGACATTCTGAGCTAAAAGGAGCATTCAAGAGGCAAATGGGCAATTGGGAAATAAAAAGTGTCTCTGGTTAACATAATAAGCCAGCGTAGGGAAAGGCTTTGGTGTTACAATTCCCAAATAAATCATAGTTAAGTTGTCTCTGGAAATTCAGGCGGGGCAATGGATCCACAAGACTAAAGTGCTAGTGCATTGACAAATATTATATAAAACGGTTACCAAATTTATAGCCCACACATAAAACATCAAAACATGATTGCCCCTTATCCCTTGGTAGTCCCCTTATTCTGAATCAGCAATTAACAAGATTAAAATACATAAAATATTGCCATAAAAACAGCTATTTACAATAAAAATAACAATATTGGGAAATAAACCTCTCTTGTCTGGTCATTACAATTTCCATTTTGTCAATCAGGGTCAGACAACTGTGTTAACAGCGCCCTCCTTCTAATCACCCAGAAGTGAAGTGGCCTAGGAATTTTGCAGTTGCGCAGGCGAAGAGAGGTCTAGCATCTGACTTTAGTATGCGCAAGGCGTCTTTGGAGTTTCGGGTCCCTAATTGTCTGCACACAGGAGCTAACCATTTGCTCCTTGGTTTGGCATAGGCTATGCAGGCTAAGAAGACATGGCCTATTGATTCTTGTGGGCATGAACAGGAAGGACAGCCCTTGGGTTGAGCTTTATTTATCAGCCAGGAGTTGGTGAAGGAGTTGATTGGTAGACTGTCGTGCCTGAACTGTGTATACAATTTCCTGTCGGCTGGCACCTTGATGATATCAAAATAGCTTTCTAATTGACAATTAGTTTTCAAGTCAATGAAAGCATCTGTTAGGCTGCCATGTTGACTTTTCAGAAAATTGTTCTGCTCAACCCAAGCCCAGTACAATAGCTTTACTTGGCCTCTAGAATAGGAAGGTGAATGACCGGTAACCTGTTTTGGCAAGCCGATGCTTGACCGAAGGATATCTACAGGTTTAATCCACCCAATCTTTTTGGTAGTATCCAAAGCAGAGACCTCACTAAAGGCTGCAGCATATGGTGCCAGATCGGGGGTTGTAACCAATCTGTACCAAAACAGCAGTGGGCGAAGCCTCGCAAGGTCGTTAATAGACTTAATGCCCAGATCAAGTTTAAGAGGGAGGAGAGGAGTACTTTGGGGAAGGGATACCATGTTCCTAAGGAACGTGTTTTCCACTGCTGAGATATTATTTGCATTTGCTGTGCCCCACAACTCTGCCCCATAAAGAGCACTGCTCACAGCCTTACAACTGTACAATTTAAGAGCAGGTGCTACTGGCTTGGTATATGATAGGTGATGCTCCTGCCTCAGAGCCCCAGTTAGGTGGGAGAATTTCAAAGATGGCTTCTCTAGATGGTTCTTCCAAGCCATTCCCTCAGACAGCTTGATACCTAAATAATCAAATGAGGTGACCCTCTCGAGTGGAACATTGTCCAGAAACAGATTTCCCTTGAGGGATTTGTGAGGGTTCAGCATCATTAGCTTGGTTTTAGTGGTGTTGATGACCAAGCACCTCTCCTCACAAAAAGCCTTAAATTGATACAATAATTTTTGGAGGCCCATGGGGGTTTTAGAAAACAGGAGGGTATCATCCGCAAATAGTAATGTGGAGATTTTATGGTTCGCCAAAGACGGGGCATCAGCCGGAATGGAGCACAAGAGATCAGCTACTTGATTAACATACAGGGAGAAAAGAGTTGGGGCTTAAACACATCCCTGATGAACCCCCTGCTGGATCATAAAAGGCTGGGTGGTTTGTCCCTGGTTTCCCCATCTCACACCGGCAAACTTTTCTTCGTGTAACCTGATTAGAAGTTCCAGGATTGCCAGGGGCATTCCCATATCCCTAAGCACCTTTCAAAGTAAGTCCCTGGGTACAAGGTCGAAGGCTAATTTTAAATCTATAAAGGCAAGGTATAAACTACCCTTGCCCAACACAACTACCTTCCAGTACAGAATAGCAAGACGAAATTCTTGATCAATAGTGCTGGTCTTTCGCCGAAAACCTGCTTGGAGTGGAGAGAGGATGTCATTCTCATCCATCCAGTCCTGAATCTTAGCTAGGAGAGAACGGCAGAAGACCTTTTGGGCACAATCGATCAGGCTGATCAGACGATAGTTGGAGGGCTTCGACCTATCCCCTTTCTTAGCCCCCACCAGCTATGTCATTGGCCAGTATTGTAAAATATGTTGCCCAGTTGTCCCTGTCTGGGCGGAAGAGGTCGCCAGGGATGCCATCCGGGCCTGGGGCTTTCGCAGGTATGATTGCATCTAAGGAAGACAAAATTTCCTCTCTAGTAAATGAGAGGTTACATACTGGGTGACCTATGTCATAGGGCATCTGGAGTCTGTAATTTTATTATTTTTAGAGAGTTTTATATAGCGCGAACTTGACCCGAATCGGGTATCAGAGCGCTTTACATAGCACCAGTTGCATTACATGAGGACACATTCATTTTTTGTTAGGCACGGGGAGATTAAGTGATTTGCCCAGAATCACAGGATGTTCAGCGTCATTGCCGAGACTCGAACCCAGTTCCCCAGATTCGAGGTCGACCGCCCCTGCCATTAGGCCAACTCCTCTCCCCTCTCCCTCTCCCTCTCCCTCATGAGTGTTGATAATGGAGTACAGATCACTAAAGTGGTTATTGCACTCTACAGCTGGGATGTTGTTGGCCAAAGGGGGCGATCTTTCAAAATTTCCTTTGGACAAAAGGGACCAAAACATCCTGCTATCTGGATGCAGTATGGCCTCCCCAAGATCTTCCCATCTCGTTTCGTCCCATTCTCTCTTGGCTTTAGCTTGTGCCTGTTTATATTCCTTCCTGGCTTCATGTATCCTGGGTGCATCCCTGTTTCTGATGGCTGCAGACAGTCTGCCTCTCAACACCCTACACTCCTTATTGAGCCACAAATTTGTTCCCAATGATCTCCCCTGCTTTTGCCTAGTCTTGTGAACATAAAAGATCTGGCGCGATGGTCAAAGAAATCCCTATGGAGGATGCTACAGCTAATCTGTGTGGTCGGGTCGTCGGTCGCTATTGACAGAGTCTCCAAATGCTTTTCTGTATCACTTTTGATTAATTTAATCTTAGGTTCTTCTGTCATAATAGCGGGCCATTTGAGCCGGCATTTATCATTTGTAGGGATTACCTCCTTAGTACTCAATGGGATGGGAGGGTCCCTCCCCTTTTCGCCCCATGGATGTTCAACAGTCAGGCTAAGGGGATTATGGTCACTGTCATAGAATGGGACAATGACCATATCTCGTACTTGAGGCCATATGGTGAGATCCACAAGTAGATAGTCAATCCTGCTCGACCCATTCGGTCCACTAAAGGTCATCCCCCCTCCTTTATCGGAGCTGGTTCTCCAATTGGTGGCCCTTAGCCTATGTTCCAAGGATATAGCATTCAGCTACAGTGCTGCTTGCGGCCATTTTTTAATAGGGGTAAGCTCCAGAGGTGGTACCATCTAGACTTTATCCTCCTCACTCACATCGTAGGACTCAACCCAGTCGAGTGGCTCGAATGTAACATTAAAGTCACCACCGACTATTAGGGGGTGGCCGTCGTGCCTAGCTTCCAATAAGTTATCCAGAGCATGAAGGGTTGGGGAACTACCTCCTCTAGTGCTTCTGGCGTACACATTGTAAATCTCAATGGACTTGCCCTTGCCACTATTTAGCCTAATCCCAAGGATATCTGGGCTATTGGTGACCAGCTTCTTAGTGTCACAGTTTAATGTGACATTAATTAGAGAAAAGACAAACCTAGACAGTGGAACCCTATGATACACAGCACCTGACCCGCTATCCCTATGTAGTATATTTACACTGGGAATACCCGAGATCTGTGTGCACACTGTTAACGCACCCACTGTCACAGTGCAATCCAAGAGCAGGAATGTCACAATTTCACACAAAAGCAAAGGTGCACCACCCAAAAATAAACAAGGAAAAATCAGATCCATGTTCAAAGGTATGTTCTTTAGAATTGTTCTTTTATTCACAGGGGATTAAAAGCGATCAGGTTGAACTAAACAGCCGACGCGTTTCGTCCATACACATGGACTTCTTCAGGGCTGTCGATTTAACAAAAATAAACACACATCAATATAAAAAAAGAGACAGACAGGAACATGAGACATATGACATATATATACAATATTACTAACACCATTAATAACATTTATGACAAAACTATTATATAAACAAATTTTACATGCTTTAACAGATCTTATGTTACCAGAATACAATGACAAAACGTTCATGACGGAGCTACTGTCTGCATAGCAAGAAGCTACACAACAGATGTATTTTGCCTGGGATTAGAGCATCAATAATATAACAATTGAGAATAAGATGTGAAGAAAAGAAAGAAAAATTACAATCTAGTGGAAGACTTTCACAGTACAGATGAATTCCCACAGGATGTCTAATAAATCCTGGTATTTGGACACATGCAAGGAAAAGAGAAGACGAAAGTGATGGAGAGAGATCAAGAAAAAGCCCTGTGTGATTAGTGTTTCACGCAGAGGAGATGAAAAGTGATAAAACCTCAGAAGAAACATAAGCCAGTGAAGCATTCTAAGGCGATACATAATTGTCAGACCAAAGAGAGTTCCCCATGGTGCTTAATAATGGTATATACACTATACCCACCATAGCTTAATAACGTATGGAGATTGACGTCTTTCTGCACATCACATCTCAAAGCAGCAGGGGATATCGTAAATCCCATCCACTTCACTATCTAAAAATGGAGAAAGATGAGATTCAGTGACCCCCTAAGAATTAGTAGGATAGTTCATGAAGAGGCATGGATAATTTCAAGTCCTGAATACTCACTTTATCAGACAAGCAGAGTACCCTTCACATGGATCAAGCAAACGATTGTGAGGTGAAGTCATGTAGCACTGAAACCTCGGACCAACCAAGGTAGGGTGGGTCCAATATTAAAGGCAGAATGCCATATACAACCTGATTCAAAGGGGAGACATAATAAGTCACATTTAAGTTAAGCGACCTGCTCTAGGCAAAAATAGACACCCTGTTCAAGATCAGCACCTATCTCACGGCACCCAAATGCATACTTGGTTTATCAAGTGCATCATTTTAAAAGTGGACTTGCCTGTAGGCTACGCTTAAATCTTAACAAATATCAGGGGCTAATGGCAATATTGTGTCAGAATCTGTCCTTTTTTTCATAAATAGGATTGAACACAATGTCTCAACAAATATCAGGGGCTAATGACAGTATCGTATCGTAACAGTTTCTGATACAATACTGTCATTAGCCCCTGATATTTGTTGAGACTTAAGCGTAGTTTATTGGGATGGTCCTTGGCTTAACTTTCGGCTCCACACAGCTCGCCACACATATCAAATGTGGGGGTCTCGGCCACAGTTAAACTTGGGTATACTAATACATTTATAGTAACGTCGTGGTGACTTGCCTGGCAGGGGGACTTGTTTTTCGTGTTTTTTGCACTTCTGTGTTCAATCCTATTTATGAAAAAAGGACAGCTTCTGACCCGATATTGCCATTAGCCCCTGATATTTGTTAAGATTTAAGCATAGTCTACAGGCAAGTCTACTTTTAAAATGATGCACTTGATAAACCAAGTATGCATTTGGGTGGGGGGGGCGTGGCCAAGCCGGTGACTAAAATGGCTGCTCGGCTCTGATGCTCCGTCCGGCCCACCAGCAATATGCCGTGTTCCTGCTACCAGCGCCGACACCACGAGGCGTGCACTGTGTGATAGACGCCTGAAGTGATGCTGCACCTTCTGGTGAAAGAGCGAAGCCGCTAGGTGCCCGGGGACGGCCGTTATGGCCCTGCGACACGGCTCCCCCTACACGGGTGCAGCTCCCGTCTCCCGACCCGATGCCTGAGGACTAACTCTACTCGTAGCGGCCTCAGCCGCAACAGACTCCGGTGAGTGCCGCCGCGGCCCCCCCACGGAATAAACTGCCCGCAGCCCCTTTACACTATTGCCGCTGGCTGGGAGATTCTTCTATACCGGCGTAGCGACGAGGTCCAGTCACGGATGCGGAGACGGCGGGAGGAGGGGCGCGCAATGAAACAACACGCGCCCCACCAACTTCAACCCAGGATATTATTTTGCTCATACCTGCTGCCTGCTGTGGGGCGATGTAATCGAACAGGGGGCTAAGGAGCAGGGCACCCCTTGGGACACCAAAAATCTGGAACTTGGCACATATGATCGGTGCTGCGGGCCGACAAGCAGCACTTTCCGCTTCACTGACGATCGGCCCGCATGGTGATATCCCCTCTTAGCAGTCTACCAGCGAAAACGTCCCTGCGCTCTTCTACATTGACTAGTCCTCTGCTGCCAGTGGGTGTCTGCTTTATATTTGAGACCACAACAACTGAGACACAGCCTGCGGAGCTGAGGTGTGCCCCCCCTCTTTACTGTGTAGTCAGACACTTGGGGTGGGGTGTTTCATCCAGCGTACTGGCCACAGCATGCTCACGGACCGACCTCTGGCCCTTTCCCTCGTCGCCTAGGGGCTGGTGGTGGTTAACTATTCCATCACACGCCACGGAAGGAGGGCAAGTTCACCCTGGAAACACCCACTAAGACCTAGCGGGTAGTGAAAGTCACACTTTTTGCGGCATGGGCCGCAAAGACCCTAAACAGGGAACGCTCCCTTTTGGAAAAATTGCAGACACCAACCCAGAGCAAACTTCCATTATGGCGGAATCTGCACAAGGCCCAGTGCTAGGTGACGGATCCACGGACACTGCACACTCATTACTCCAAGAGATGCGAATGGGCTTTAAGTCGCTTGACAGTCGCTTCGATTCCCTCGACAACACTATCGCCAGCCTTGGTGCAAAAGTTCAAGCGCATGTTAGAAGGTTGGATGTGGCAGAGGCCCGCATCTCTGATATTGAAGATGGAACGGCACAGTCAGCCAAACGCCTGGAGAGAGTGGAGCGCATTTTGAAAGAAGTGGCCATTAAAAATGAGGACTTGGAAGCGCGCAGTCGCAGAAATAACTTGCGCATTCTGGGCGTCCCCGAGACAACTCCCACCTGCTGCATGGATCTGTTCATTGAAACTCTTCTGTTGGGTTTGTTCGGCAAGGAGGTTTTCACCCCTGGCTTTGTCATAGAGAGGGCGTATAGATCACTAGGCCTTCGCCCCAACCCCGGTCTTCCTTCAAGGCCCATTGTAGCACGTGTCATGAACTTCCGGGACAGGGACACAATTCTCCGCCTGGCGCGTGAAAAGGGAGATGTGGACTGGCAAGGCGCCAAACAGTCCTTCTATCCGGACTTTACCGCCATGGTGCAAGATGCTAGGCGGAAATTCAACGGTGTCAAGTCCGCCCTGAGAAACCTGGGTCTACGTTATGGTATGCTGTATCCTGCCAGGCTGAAAGTTGATGTAGATGGTAGAGCCCGCATATTTGATAACCCGACGGAGGCGCAGGAGTTCTGCCATGTATACAAACAGAAGAACATTCCTACGAGCGGGGCTGGGTCAAGAGCTTCTCCTCCACACAGCGGCTCGGATGCAAGTACGGAACTGTTCTCAAGTGCTGGCACGGGATGATCGGACTATCTCATATTACATGATCTATTGTTTCACTCTGCAGGAACACGTTACATAATTTTGTTTTGCTATTACAGTTCGCTGGAGACTGGCCGGGGCGTTGCTGCCCCCCATGGTGTATCCTTTGTATATGGTTCGGTCCACCTTGGGATACTGTTTATTGGGAACGTCATTTCTGAGTAAAGATATTTGGTACTCCACGTTCACTTACATTTGGGGCATGACTCTTCCCCTGTTGGGGATTCGGTTGGGTGGGGGGTGGTGGGTGGGTAATTTCATCAACAAGTCAGTCCTTTTCATATGGTTGCAGCATTCCAGATCAATCACTGTTGTTTGTAGTCAACTGTCAACACTGCCAGAAACGTTACACCAGCTAGATGACCTAGTTTGGTAATGTAGAAGGTCCATCGAACCTCACTCTACTCTCATGGAATGTGAGGGGCTTGAATAACATTCGAAAACGAAGACAGGTCATTCATTATTTAATGAGACACAAGATAGATGTTGCTTTTTTACAGGAAACTCACCTCCCCAAGAATGACAAGGCGCACTTTGGGCATAGCTGGGGGGCAAATAGATATTTAGCAAACTATAGTAACTACGCCAGAGGGACAGCTATTTTAATACGCAGTACAGTCCCATTCTGCTTAAGCTCCTGTCAACAAGACTGCGAGGGATGCTATCTGACAGTATCTGGGACCCTATTTGGTAGGAAAGTTACATTATTATGCATATATGCCCCCAATGTGGATACCCCAGAAATTTTCCATGTTCTGTCCTCACAGCTCGATAAACTTGACCCACAGACATTGATAGTTGGTGGGGATTTTAACATACTGCCCGACCCTGTCACGGACAGTACCTCGGGGGCACAAGACACTAAACCTCGAGCTCGGCGCACACTCAAGGAGCTCTGCGATCGGTTCTCCCTATTAGACGTTTGGCGTAAACGGAACCCAAACATGACAGAATACACACACTACTCAGGACAATACAACACGTGGACGAGGATCGATTTCTGGCTGCTCTCGCCTGACATATGGTTGGTGCTCGCGGATGGAGACTCTCCCCCGAACTTATGCGGACCATTCCCCGGTTAAATTGCAGTTACAGTACCCACGCCCGGAGGGCTTTGAACGCCAATGGCGGTTTCCTAACCGCGCCTTACAGGATGAGGTCTTCCGGGCCGAGATACAAGAGGCTATTGAAGATTACTTTGATATAAACACTGGCTCGGTGGATTCATGGGCGGTTCTATGGGAGGGCTTCAAGGCGGTTCTTAGGGGCACATGCATTGCAAAACACGCCGGCGTCCTCAAAGATCTACGTAACACATTGGCAAGACTTGAACAAGACCTTAAAACGTTGGACGAGGCCACTACACAACAACCTACACCTACATCTGAACAGAGGCGATTGGTGCTATTAGAAGATTACAGAGACACAGCAGATAGGGAAATTTTATTTATGGGAAAGTATCAGACTGCCAGACGATACGGATAGGGGGAGAGGCCTGGTAAAGTTCTTGCTCAAATGTTGAGCCCACCTTATCACAAAACATACATTACTGAACTGCAGGCCTCCGACACATACACTCACACCACCACGAAAGACATTCAGAGTAGCTTTCTGGAGTTCTTCACCAAACTCTGCTCATCTACTATTGGAGATGATAAAGAAGCGCAGGAGGGCTACTTAGACGAAGTCGCGTTAGTGTATCTTGAAAATTATATGCAGGACTTTTTAGCAGAACCCATTTCTGTTTCAGATGTGCTTCTTGCTATAGACACTATTTGAGGCTCCTCAGCGCCTGGGTTAGATGGATTCACGGGGAACTTCTACAAAACGTTTAAAGATATCTTAGCTGCCAAACTTATTGAAGTCTATGCAGAGGCCCTGGAAAGGCAGATTCTCCCCCCTACTCTACGGGAAGAGGTCATAATTCTGCTTCCCAAGCCTGGCAAAGACCCTACGCAATGCGGCTCTTACCGTCCATTATCCCTCCTAAATTTAGATTATAAAATATTAGCGAAGGTTATCTCAAATAGACTGTCCCAACTGATGCAATTTATACTCTCCCCAGCTCAATCCGGGTTTGTGCCGCATCGCTCCACCTCTCTGAATCTCCGCATGCTATTCTCGGTCATCCATAGGATTGACCCAGCCACCCCGGCCACCGCCATTCTGTTGGACACAGAAAAGGCGTTTGATTCCCTGGAATGGTCCTTTTTTCTCTCCATAATGCCCCGCATGGGCATGCCCATGGGCTTTATTGCCACAACAGCCCTTTTATATACTAAACCGACCGCCCGGCTGCGTGTTAATGGTACACTTTCCAGTCCATTTAAGTTAACATGAGGAACCAGGCAGGGCTGTCTGCTGTCACCTTTATTGATAATATTGGCCATGGACCCCCTCATACGTCATTTCCAAGAAAAGCATCTACACAGGGGACTACAATTCAATACCGGCCCCCTATTGGTATCACTATATGCAGACGACACAATATTGTATGTCAGACACCCCCAAGATAACTTAAACGACTTGATTAGAGAAATCATCAGATTTGGCAGTTTTTCGGGACTGGGCATAAACTGGCACAAATCAGTCATATTTCCATTGACAACTAGTACACAACTATGGGTACTTGAGTTTCCCCTTGAATGGTGCACAGAATCGGTAAAATATTTAGGTATACATGTAGAAATAAAAACCTTCTTAGGGGTTCACTGATACACCTGGTCCTTAAGACCAACAAAGAAGAGATTGGCACGGAAGCTGTAATATCAAAAAACATATTTTAATAACCTCAGATGAGGGAGATTGCGTCTTACGGTACCCGCAGGCCACTGTAGGAGGCATTCTAATGAGTGCAGAGAACAGGGTCCTTATATATGCATTTGTTACATAGTCAGCATAAAATCAAGGGAGGTCCTAGCACATACAAGCATGCTTATTGACTAATATGGGTATACAAAATTTGCTTGCTCCACAAAGTGGGAGGGGAGACTAAACTGCTTACATCAGTAAGAATAGCCTGACAGTTCTATACTAGGAGCAGGTGCATTCTACCAGCTAGGCCTTTCTGAGCATGTGCAAGACTCTGGAAGAGGGAGAAAGCACATGGCGAGCACATGGCTAACTAAAATGGCTGCCAAGTACAAAATGGCTTTCAGCTCATGCTAACAGCGATTCCTGCAATCTTTAACAGATGATCCTTTTAGCATGAGCTAAAGACATTCCCATGATCTAGTAGGGACATAGAAAATATTTTGCACATTTTCTTCTCATAAATTCATCAATATCCTAATCCATTGCTAGGTGGGCATTTACATTCTAAACATTTCATTAAGCGGGTATATATAAGGTATAAGCAGGAGTACAAAGGGAACAGAGCATTGGGTCATACAGGTAGCAGGAGAGAATAATGACTATTATCTCAAACAGAAATCTCAATATTTTTCCAACCCTAAGCAGAAAGCAAATACCAAAACCATCTAGTCTAATTCTAAGTTTCAGGGCTCTGATGTATTTCAGTGACTATCTATTTCAATTTCAGAATAGCCAACAGCACATACCTAATAAAAACATTTTCAATAGACTTTTCCAGTGTTCCTTTTATGAGGGCTAAAGTATCAATTAATATACTCAAGGAAAGAGTAAAGTAACATTTGTCAACTGTTCAGGAAAACGTTTTTCGTGTAGAATAAACATGATAAGTAATACAAATATCAGGGAAGTCAGACAGATTATTACAAAAACAATCCTGGCTCCGGGGGACCAGGAGGACCACACAGGGCCATAGGAATTAGGACAAGGAGCCGCAAAGGGCTGCTCCTCCTCAAAAATGGGACGACCAAAGGGGTACATTACTAACAAAAAAAAGAGTCCTTGGGAAATTGTAGCGCTGTACAACCAGCCAGAGGGGAGTCTTCTCCCTGTGTCCGTTTGAGCCTCACAGGCAGGCTCTTGTTGTTCCCACGGTGGAGCTGCACAACTCGCAACTCAAGAATCACGGCCCAGTTTGAGAAGAAAAAGTCTTTCTTTCAGGATAGGGCAATCACCCCCCAGGGCAAATACCCTCAATGATCCTGTCCAGTGTCTCAGGCAGTGCACCAGTTTTCTTCACTTTAATCTAACAGGCACCAAGGGCACAGCACCTGTACCCTAAACTCAAGTCCTTCCCTAACTCCTGTATTGCTCCACTGGCGCACTGCTCTTTTGTTGGGGCCACAAATTGTAGCCAATATGCTCAGGCATCCCTTGATCAACAAACAAAGGCGCAGACTTGCATTCACTTGGGACCAGGACTCAAAAGGCCTGATGCTGGGATATGTGAAGCAACCCTTGTTTCAAAGGGGTCACCTCAAGCAAAAGCCTCCTTGCCGTCCTTGTCGGTCTGTGACTCTCTCAGCTGGGCATCAAAAACTGGATCCACACAAAGATTTCTCCATCCTGATTTGTGACCCCGTCTTTCGCCCAAGACAGTGGCAGGGGTACACACTTCACGTCCCAGTGCTTCCGCCTTCACTGAGGTCCTAGTTGCCAGCAACGCCTGTGCTGGTTCCTTTTGTCTTGACTCCAAGCTGGACTGGCGCTGACTCCCAGGCTGGATCTGATGTCCGGGCCCCTCTGGCAATGGTTGTAAGGCAGCAAATATCTATTGGTGGACAGAACAAGAGGTCTTTAGACAAGGCACAGAAATAATCTATCAACAGAGAGGATAGTCTCAGAATACTTCCTTAGTCTTGGGGCGCCCCATACATTAGCAAGGCACCCAAGAACCACTTCATCTATCTGAGAGTAGAAAACCCTGGACCTATTGGCAAGTATAAAAGGAACGTTTTGGTGAACTGACAAGAGTAATACATCACCCAATCCCAAACAGCCAAGGAAGTCTGTGTTCATTTACTAAATTCTGAGGAAAAGAGAAAAACAATACAGACATACTCCAAATACTTACATTGGTGTATTCCTATATTACTAATCTGAAGAACCCTCAAGAAAAAGGAAATGTTCTACACTTTTACTCATAGATTTTACATTACTTGTACAGGACTGCAGACACTTGTAAAATAATTTCTCTTACATGTTATGCTTAGGACCATGCTCTCATGTTATAGGCGCAGCAGGAAAATCTAAAACTGCTAATTTAACAGGGATTCTTATTGCAAAAAGAACTAAACTTCAACATAGTGGGTACATTTTCTCCAGCAGAACATGTTATGACAAACAAACTCCTATAAAACAATATTTTCCTTCAAAATGTTTGCTAAGGATCACATGGGCGTCTTTCCTGCATTCTACTTTTCACGATCCGGACTATGCAACATCATTTTCAAAAGGAAAAAAACCCTATCTCCAGCTCTAATAAGGGCTGTCAGCTTATTGACAGAGACTAGCTAATAAAAGACTAGCAATGCCCTTGCAAAACTGTATAGAACATGAGAATAACATAAACAATAATAGTGTTGCCACCTGAGATTTTTGAACAAAAACCCCCACTATACAGTTCCCCTTAAAGATCAAATAAGGGAACAGCAATCTAGATTACCCATCCTTTCATAAAAACATCAGACAGGATGATAGGTAACATAGCATATATATTTTATTCATTTTATTAATGCTAACAATTTTTAAAACAGTATTACTGAATAGCCAATGAAATGTCTCATGGCTATTTCACAGACAGCTTAGACAGGCTAAAAAAAAGTAAGAAAAAGAGAGAGAAAACATAAATTTGCCTACCATTAATTTGTAGAGGAGCTAGCCTCCTTCCCGCATTTTGACAGTAGGAAAACCTGAAACAGGTTTCACTTCTGTCAACACTTTCAACCCCTATTTGTAGCAACTGGGCACAAACAAACTTGTAGGAGATATCTTAGAAAGTGGCTATTCTCTGATTCAGCCTAACACAAGCACATTGAGTACTGTAGAAAGCGTCAGTAACCAATTTACCAATTCCTTGAGCAATTGTACTAGATTAACATGAGAGGGCGCATGAATGCAAACTAAAATCCATTTCCTCCTTATCTGAGCCCCTACACAGTAATCTTTAAACTAAAACCATTATTTTTATATACATGGCAGATCAATGCTCAACTCAGGGCTGCTTTTCCTTCGTTTCATATGACTACTCAAAACGTGTGTTTGCCAAAAATAGGAAGCAAAGCTTCTCTTCCTCTCTCTGCGCTGTCATCTCGTCTTTCAAAAACTTTTCGGAGGTCGAAGTGTCCAAGCAAACCTTACCCTTCACCCTGCTAAGTTGCTAAATGCAGAACTCCGACCTTTGACCCGTTCAGCAGCTGTCCATTTTTTTTGTGCAAGGCTTTCCATGCGGTCTGTGCAATTCAAAGCAACTCTGGAGAATCACAGCTGAAAGGCAGTCCTGTCCGGTCTGTTTGCCAGTAATTTAAAGGTAGGATAATAACGTCTGCTGGTTTCTGTATACTTATTTTCATTTGTGTACAGTGTGTGGTGTGCAGTCTAGTAATACAGAGGTCAGCTGTTTGTTCTATACTGGCATGTGTACCAGCTCTAGCCTGAGATCAGTTTGAAACCTGCCCTGAGTGGTAGAACTGCTTTTAAAATTGTGAATTTTGCTCAATTTCGACTTTGGTGGTAGGGGCACTTAAAAATGAATATCCTACAATATTTTTGCATAATAGGAACCCCCAGAGTGTTCTCTAGATAGCCCAGGAATGGGAAATCAGAAATGTATAAGGTATACCCTTATAAAAATGAGTTTTGTACGGCTGGGTAAAGTGACATTTCACATTTAAGTTTCCTGCTATTGCGGTACAGCACTGCTTAAATTCAACTTTGATGCTAGGAATTCACAGTATGATGATTAGGCTTTATAAAGATGAAAAAACGAATTTAAAGCATTTATTTTTAATAATATATATTTGTTTCATATAATTAATTATTATTATTTTTTTTTTTAATAAAACCAACCATTTTGATGATTCCACATTTGAAAAGGAAGCTTCATTCGTAGCCTATCATATTTAAACGCATTCATTTATAACCCTAAGCACAGAAGCCTTACTTGAAACATGAAAAGTTTGCGCCACTTTTTAAAGGACAGTTATTATTTAACATCAGAACCACAGATGTACTTATGTAAAAAGGCATTAAGAAAGGAAATCCCTACTTTCAATTTTGTTCTCTGTTATCCAAAATAATGAAACTGGTTTTTTGAAACTTTTAAAATAATGCAGGCCTTTATACCAGTTTTACACTGACTTAAAATTTTGCTGACTCAGCATTCCTGTCTGTGGCCGTGATCAGGAATAGCCATATGCTATTTATGCAGCTGTTGTTTGTCAGCAGGCGTCGAATTTTCACGCCTTTCTCAGGAAAAAACCCCTTTGTTATTTGTAATACCCTGACAGAGTTAAATCCCCATTTGCTGTGTCAAACAGCTTCTTTTCAGTTAGTCAGTTTAAACACAGCTGTTGGAAAGCTTTTTTCTCTGGTGCTGAAAGAAAGCATGTCACAGTCTATTTAAAAACTGAGGCATTTCAATGCAGTCAAATCTATCTTTCTATAATGTGTATTTAGTTCAGCAACGACCAAATTCACTCAGATGATGTGAATGCCTTTTAATGTCTAATACAATGTATCTAAGGAAAATGCTGTAACATTTTGTATTTTAGTCTATTTATTGCAAAACACACAATTTCGTTTTTCTTCCTCTGTATGAGGCGTATTTTAATCCTATTGAATACGAATTCTAATTTTATCTTTAGCATTGTGGCAATTTGCACACATGTATAGTGTCTTACTCTGTCAATTTAATAGTAACATGCAGCTGTTTAGCATATGTTATATAATTCATTTCTGGATTTTTATTTAATATGTAAGTAACTAAATGACATTTTGCATAACAGAATGATGACAGCAAAAAAATATAAACAAACTCATTGAGCTCATTCCAGACATTTACAGAAGGGGGTCATACACTCAGAACACACAATACAGCGCGCTTAAAGCTAGCCATTCTTACACAAAGAGCGCAATCGCTATTTACTCACACAAGTATCACCAATGTCAAACCACAAACCACATAGACATTTAAACACACATTTAACCCACAAATCAACACTTAGGACAGCTTACAAACTGTACGCAAAACCAAACTATTTGTAAATACTAATTGTAAGTCATATTTACAAGAAGAGCTCTCAAAAGTAGCCCAAAAGACTGTTCCATGTTCAAGAAGCCAAAATACACCAAATTCGCCAGTTTTGGCTGGTAGAACACTCAAAAAGCGCTCTGCATATCACCACTTATGAATGTTACTAAGTGCGCAGATCCGGATCCGTTTTATGTACATATTTAGTTCCATGGGGTACTTAGTCACCAAGGAAGAAATATCTTTTTACTATACCTAAACCTATTTAGGTATCCCCTCTGAGGAGTCAGCTGAGTACTTCCTAAATCCATATTGGTACCTCCAAGACAGCAACACTTTCTACGAAGTGTGCTAGAAGCAGGCATGTCAAGAATATTATAGCATATATAATATTATACTCCAAGTGACACTTAACACAATGTGTGCCGTTCAAGTTTTCAAAGTTAGAGAAAAATCTCCTCATTACCTGCCTTCATTTGCTGCAGCAAAACAAACAAACAAACCAAAATCTTGGCCAAGTCATTCCAAACAAAAGTGTTGCTACAGCAACCTTACCAAACCAAAGTCTCCAGCTTCCAACTGCCAAGTTCTGAGTGACCTAACGGTCATTTTAAAATACTCACGCCAAAGAAGTTCTCAGTCGGGAGCGGCAAACACTTGGAGGATCAGATCAGGAAGACCAGAAATATACTGGGCTGGAAGACAAACAATCTCCGTGCAACGGTACCTCCTCAGTAGATTCCTGTCCTGTACTCCTCAATAGATTCCTGTCTCCCTTCAAGACCACTCCCTTGGATAGCCGCTTCACCGATGAGGTCCACTTTCGGGCGCCATTTGTAGAAATAAAAACCTTCTTAGGGGTTCACTGATACACCTGGTCCTTAAGACCAACAAAGAAGAGATTGGCACGGAAGCTGTAATATCAAAAAACATGTTTTAATAACCTCAGATGAGGGAGATTGCGTCTTACGGTACCCGCAGGCCACTGTAGGAGGCATTCTAATGAGTGCAGAGAACAGGGTCCTTATATATGCATTTGTTACATAGTCAGCATAAAATCAAGGGGAGGTCCTAGCACATACAAGCATGCTTATTGACTAATATGGGTATACAAAATTTGCTTGCTCCACAAAGTGGGAGGGAGACTAAACTGCTTACATCAGTAAGAATAGCCTGACAGTTCTATACTAGGAGCAGGTGCATTCTACCAGCTAGGCCTTTCTGAGCATGTGCAAGACTCTGGAAGAGGGAGAAAGCACATGGCGAGCACATGGCTAACTAAAATGGCTGCCAAGTACAAAATGGCTTTCAGCTCATGCTAACAGCGATTCCTGCAATCTTTAACATACATGTTCACCTAGACACGGCCCAAATACTCAGTCTTAATTATGGTAGGGCAGTAGACATGCTCACTACTCAAATAGAAAAATGGTTAAAATTACCTTTGTCGCTGGCAGGGCGAGTTGCTATTATGAAAATGGTTGCCCTCCCCAAATTTTTATATTTATTCAACAACATCCCGATTCCTCTCACTAATCAATTTTTTAGCACACTCCGTTCTCTCCTGAGTTGTCTTGTTTGGGGTGGTAAACATGCGAGGGTCCGATGGCCAGTCCTCACGTTGCCATATGAGAGAGGGGGTTACAATGTTCCAGATTTTCAGCTCTATTACTTGGTGGCACAGTGTAGTTATGCATATTCCTGGTACCATCCAGATGCCCGGATCCCCTATATGAGGCCTGAGGTGGACTTGGTACTGCCCGGGCACCTCTCGGCTGTATTACCCGTGGGTTTTCCCAGAGACCCGCTCGATATTCTGACTGTATCCTCCACGAGCTGGGCATGGCATAGACTGTGCCAGATCACTGGAACGGAGAGGTTATACTCCTCTGCCCTACCGGTCATTAATCCTCGTTTAATTCCCATCACGTCGGAGCGACTGGTGCAGCGCACTCTGACAAAGTTTGATCTGACCAAACTGGGAGACTTGTACCCTGATGGCCACATCTTCTCACCCTCGGAAGATGCAAGCTTTAATGCAGTAGATTTTATGGGCAAATTTGTACTAGGCCGCCTACATTTCGCATTGCGCTCCATTTTCCCGACGTTCCCGCTTGAGCCAGCCTCGTTTCCCCCCTAACGATGCTCATAGAAAAACCTGATGGTACGCACCTGATATCAAAACTTTACAGAGCATGCGCCGCATTGAAACCTGTGCAGGACAGCAAAATTCGCAGCGCATGGGAACAGGACCTGGGTATTATAATCACTGATAAGCAATGGGTTCACTATTGTTCGGTCACGCAGGACATTTCTCTTAACAGCAGACTCAAACTCCTACATTTTAAATTTTTACGTTGCATCTATTTTACCCCGACACTAGCACACAAAATAGATCCATCTAAGCCACACAATTGTCGCAAATGTGCTGCGCCACATGCGGACTTCGCACATCTCACTTGGATATGCCCGAAACTACACGACTATTGGGTGCAAATACACCACACGCTTGGGCAAATGTTGAACATACCATTGACCCCGATTCCGGAGATCGCCCTATTAGGCTACACTGTAACTTTCCCCCTAAAGATCCGTAGGTTTGCTGCATTAGGTCTTTTATTAGCTAAGAGAGAGGTGGCACTGCACTGGGGGTGGAACACTGCCCTGAATGTCCAGGGTTGGTTGCGTAGTATCGCCTATTGTAATGTAAGCAGTGAGCTTTATGCAAGTATGATGCCCAGCACGTCCTGCCCCAAGGATATCTGGGGACCCTACAAGAAGTATGTCGAGGCTCTTAGACAGGAAACTGAGTCCCGGCTAGAACAGGGAATTGTCCCGGCTGGAGTGGGATGAGCCCGTCACACTGTTTGGCTTGATTAATTTTTGTAAATGCAAAATGTAAGTACACATCACTGAATGACAGGTTCGTTGTTTGGGAGGAAGAGCAGTAACTGTTAGAAGTAAATTGCCTTTTCGTTATAACTGTGGATGAGGTTGGTTGTATGGACCCTACTGTACCTAGCAATTATTAATGCCATGTGTCTTCTTATTTGATGTATCTTCGAACATATTAACATGCTACTTAAGACGCTGATTCTATATGATGAGAAAGCCTGTGACTAAGGACTGCTATACGTATATTCATGCATGTTGTTTGTATTGATGAAAACGCAAAATCAAGTATTAAAAAAAAAGTATGCATTTGGGTGCCGTGAGATAGGTGCTGATCTTGAACGGGGTGTCTATTTTTGCCTAGAGCAGGTCGCTTAACTTAAATGTGACTTATTATGTCTCCCCTTTGAATCAGGTTGTATATGGCATTCTGCCTTTAATATTGGACCCACCCTACCTTGGTTGGTCCGAGGTTTCAGTGCTACATGACTTCACCTCACAATCGTTTGCTTGATCCATGTGAAGGGTACTGCTTGTCTGATAAAGTGAGTACTCAGGCCTTGATATTATCCATGCCTCTTCATGAACTATCCTACTCATTCTTAGGGGGTCACTGAATCTCATCTTTCTCCATTTTTAGATAGTGAAGTGGACGGGATTTACGATATCCCCTGCTGCTTTGAGATGTGATGTGCAGATTGACGCCAATCTCCATACGCTATTAAGCTATGGTGGGTATAGTGTATATACCATTATTAAGCACCATGGGGAACTCTCTTTGGTCTGACAATTATGTATCGCCTTAGAATGCTTCACTGGCGTATGTTTCTTCTGGGGTTTTATCACTTTTCATCTCCTCTGCGTGAAACACTAATCACACAGGGCTTTTTCTTGATCTCTTTCCATCACTTTCGTCTTCTCTTTTCCTCGCATGTGTCCAAATACCAGCATTTATTAGACATCCTGTGGGAATTCGTCTGTACTGTGAAAGTCTTCCACTAGATTGTAATTTTTCTTTCTTTTCTTCACATCTTATTCTCAATTGTTATATTATTGATGCTCTAATCCCAGGCAAAATACATCTGTTGTGTAGCTTCTTGCTATGCAGACAGTAGCACCATCACAAACATTATGTTATTTATTCTGGTAACATAAGATCTGATAAAGCATGTCAAATGTATTTATATAATAGTTTTGTCATAAATGTTATTTATGGTGTTAGTAATATTGTATATATATGTCATATGTCTCATGTTCCTGTCTATGTCTCTTTTTTTATTCTGATGTGTGTATATTTTTGTTAAATCGACAGCCCTGAAGGAGTCCATGTGTATGGACGAAATGCGTCAGCTGTTTAGTTCATGCTGATCGCTTTTAATCCCCTGTGAATAAAAGAAGAATTTTAAAGAACATACCTTTGAACACGGATCTGATTTTTCCTTGTTTATTTTTGGGTGGTGCACCTTTGCTTTTGTTTGAAATTGTGACATTAATTAAAGTAAGCAACCCACCTGATGACCGGCCATGTTTGGATGGAATAGCTGGTCTATGAAAAGGCATGAACCCAGGGATGAACGTGGGGGTCAGGCTCCATGTTTCCTGCAATAGGCAAATCGTGTGTTGGTTAATGAACTCGAGCCAGTGGGGGCAATCGAGTTTCCCCCTTATGCCCGCCACATTCCACGACACTATTTGCAACGTCCTGCCGTTAGTTATTGGAGAGGGAGCCTGGGAAGATGGTGGGGCAATTGGATGAATCGGCTTTATTGGCGGATAGCTAAGTATATCTGGACTACCGGCCTGCACGGGATCACTCGTCACTGGCATTATGGCTGTATCTAGGGCCGACTGTAGGATTGATGACATGCTCTCAAGCTCATGGAGGGAGCCCTCTTGATGAATGTGTGCTATAGGGAAGGTGCGCACAGAACCTATACTAGAGTTGCACATGGGATCCTTAGCAGAGGGTGGAGGTAGTCAATCGTTCTGAGATAAAGTTGAAATGGGGGAATCCCCAGGGGGCTTCAGGGCAGCTTTAGCTCCTTTGATTGTGGAGGGGATGTTTAGCTTCAGCCGGATGTTTGTAGAAGATGGTGGATGAGATCTAGCTTCCAGGGCAACTAGATTATGCACCAGATGTTCACGGACTAAAATAAGCTCTATTGCATCAGCTGAGCTGTGATTAAGGATGCATCTTTTTGCCTGAACGATGTCATCCCTTATTATAGATCTACAACCCCTGGTGTGCCTCAGCCAATATATAGCTTTGTTTTTGAGGGCTATACCGTTCTCATACTTGGAGCTGTTGTTGTCCACCTTGGGGATATTGGTCAAATAAATTGGTGTAGGCAAGGAAGCGGTATGCATACGATGAGGTAGTTGGGGTAGTTGGGGGGGTAAAGACGCCCTGCTGCAACTTGTATTCATTCTCTGAGACGCTTGCTTTGTCAGCATCCCATGCCCAGCTAAGTCCCATGATGAACCCCTAAATTTCCCACCATGATCCTCCTGAGGCCTGCGATGGGCAGAAAGTGGGATATCAGGTGCCCTATCGTTGCAATCAAGTGGGCCAGGCTGGAGGGCAGAGTTCATAAACAGAGCATTATGGCCGGTTTGCTTGCAAGGGGACGATACATGCCCTATCCTCAAGTTAGCGTGATTAAGTGAGGTGGGCACTGGTGGGGGGGTTGGGGTCTGCTGCATTCTTCAAGTTTGTGGGAGATTTTTGACACTAAAATGGTCAGAGTCTCGATGTAACCTTTTAAGGCTACTATTTCCCTCTGTAGATCTAAGTTCGAGGGTGCTAATTTGTTGATAGCCTCCCTTTCTCCCTGGACAGGGTTCGTACTTAGCTCATTATCTATTGAATTTGTATGCTCCGGGTCACTATATACAACGTTTGTAGTCAGATTTTCTGCGAGAGGGGCAAAGCGATTACTCAAGGGGAGGTCGACTAATGTAACGCTGTCAGAAAGGCATGCTTCACTTGAAGGACACAGAAGGCTATAGGAGCGCTCTTTTAGCGCTTCTGGAACTAGCGATGGCTGTGTTTTGTTAGCCACTTTCTTAAATAAATTTGGGATGTTCCCATACCCTGTGGTGGTGGACCCAATAGAGGTATGTGGGTGGGAGGGCTTAATGGTAGTGGTTTCAGGGGTAGGGGTATCAATAGCTGGAGCAGATGACGCAAGCAACCCCTCACAGTCAGCAATGATGTTCTCAATGCGGTCTAGCACATTCACCCCATACACCCCTTCATTCCCAGTTTCCTGCCTTAGAACCTGGGACCGTTTCTTGGATCTCTTCTTTGTGGCACCTCCCAACGCAACCTCAGTCCCTTTCCTTTTCCCCATATCAGGCAATCAATAGGTCAGACAGTTAGTCAACAAGTCAAATCTGCAGGAAATGATACAAAGTATTGGGTGAAGCAAATATAGGGCAGTTGGTAGATAAGGGTCAAAATGCTCAACAGTACCTTAGAAGTTAACAGCCCAAGTCCTCAAGCTAGAGATGACAGGGGGTGGCCCAGCCCAGCCACCTCCAGGCGATGACGGGCAAGGACTGGCCTGCCCTTGGCCCGGGCTTTGCCCGGGAGCTGCCTGCGGGTGTCCCGCGCTGCAGGAGCCCTGAAAGGATTTTAAACGTGCCTCCTGGCGCAGCTGGTGATGCGAGCGTGACGTTGGCGGCAATGGACAGCCGCAATGCTGCTGGGGCTTGAAGTCCTGGCCCCCGTCCTCTGTGCGGCAAGGGTGGTGGCAGTGAAAAGGGCATCCCGCACTGCGGGAGCCCTGAAAGGATTTTAAACATGCCTCCTGGCGCAGCTGGTGATACGGGCGTGACGTTGGCGGCAATGGACGGCCACAATGCTGCTGGGGCTTGAAGTCCTGGCCCCTGTCCTCTGTGCGGCAAGGGTGGCGGCGATGAAAAGGGCGTCTTTGCCAGTCATATATTACATCTCGCCCGTCCTTCCTCCTTCCATCCTTCTTTCCCTTTTCGTTCAACCCATCCATCAAGGTCGTCTGACTCTTAGTCTTCTCCATAAAACTTTCAGATAGAAGAGGTCATTAGTTACTCAACTCCCGCCGCTAATGCTATTGCTAATGCTAAGTAATGGGTGTCTACTTCAACCGTTGTTCACAACAACTATGGGGCCGATTCCGATCTCGGTCGGAGGCGCACCTTATACCAATCGGTCGGGAAAAAAGCCATGCGAATGCCTGTTTCCCGACCGATCCGCACATTATTCCGAACGACCAAGTACGATGTGCATAGAATCCGGCCCAGTCGTACTCACCCAATCCAGGTCCTGTTCTCCGACCGAGGCGAATCCGGAAACGCAGAATCGAGTCGCACGGAAGGGAAAATGCAGCCCCGTCCGGCCGGACAAGTACGATGCGCTTCCCGTACGCGCCGAACCCGTCGCTACGTCCGGCACGTCAAAGCTTCTGGGAGAGGCGCACAACATAAGCTCCGATTCACGCCACAACACGATCCACGGCTACGAGGCGAACACGCCAGCGACGAGGACGAGGCAAAGCAACGAGAAAGACGAACAAGACGAACCAACCATGAATCCCTTCGTGCCGATCCTACCAATATTCTACATCTACTACCGGAACAGGCACGGACGCGTACGGCGCAGAAGGTAAGTCAGACAACAACCACAAAAACATACAACACGTACACGACACATCACACACACACAGAGGGATGCAGAATTTACTCACACCAGCAACAGCAGAACCATAGGGGCGGGATGCCCATCACCAATGCCACATATACACACAGGGGCCTGGATGCGCACCACCACAACCACCCCTACCCAGGGGGGGCTGGATGCCTACCACTACTACCACCCTTAGCCATGGGGGTGCCAGATGCCTACCACTACTACCACCCTTAGCCATGGGGGTGCCAGATGCCTACCACTACTACCACCTCCACCCAGGGGGGGCTGGATGCCTACCACTACTACCACCTCCACCCAGGGGGGGCTGGATGCCTGTCACTACTACCACCTCTACCCAGGGGGGGCTGGATGCCTGTCACTACTACCACCTCTACCCAGGGGGGGCTGGATGCCTACCACTACTACCACCTCTACCCAGGGGGGGCTGGATGCCTGTCACTACTACCACCTCTACCCAGGGGGGGCTGGATGCCTACCACTACTACCACCCTTAGCCATGGGGGTGCCAGATGCCTACCACTACTACCACCCTTAGCCATGGGGGTGCCAGATGCCTACCACCACTACCACCCTTAGCCATGGGGGTGCCAGATGCCTACCACTACTACCACCCTTAGCCATGGGGGTGCCAGATGCCTACCACTACTACCACCTCCACCCAGGGGGGCTGGGTGCCTGTCACTACTACCACCTCTACCCAGGGGGGCTGGATGCCTGTCACTACTACCACCTCTACCCAGGGGGGCTGGATGCCTACCACTACTACCACCCTTAGCCATGGGGGTGCCAGATGCCTACCACTACTACCACCCTTAGCCATGGGGGTGCCAGATGCCTACCACCACTACCACCCTTAGCCATGGGGGTGCCAGATGCCTACCACTACTACCACCCTTAGCCATGGGGGTGCCAGATGCCTACCACTACTACCACCTCCACCCAGGGGGGCTGGGTGCCTGTCACTACTACCACCTCTACCCAGGGGGGCTGGATGCCTGTCACTACTACCACCTCTACCCAGGGGGGCTGGATGCCTACCACTACTACCACCCTTAGCCATGGGGGTGCCAGATGCCTACCACTACTACCACCCTTAGCCATGGGGGTGCCAGATGCCTACCACCACTACCACCCTTAGCCATGGGGGTGCCAGATGCCTACCACTACTACCACCCTTAGCCATGGGGGTGCCAGATGCCTACCACTACTACCACCTCTACCCAGGGGGGGCTGGATGCCTACCACTACTACCACCCTTAGCCATGGGGGTGCCAGATGCCTACCACTACTACCACCTCCACCCAGGGGGGGCTGGGTGCCTGTCACTACTACCACCTCTACCCAGGGGGGGCTGGATGCCTACCACTACTACCACCTCTACCCAGGGGGGGCTGGATGCCTATCACTACTACCACCTCTACCCAGAGGGGGCTGGATGCCTACCACTACTACCACCCTTAGCCATGGGGGTGCCAGATGCCTACCACTACTACCACCTCTACCCAGGGGGGGCTGGATGCCTGTCACTACTACCACCTCTACCCAGGGGGCTGGATGCCTACCACTACTACCACCCTTAGCCATGGGGGTGCCAGATGCCTACCACTACTACCACCCTTAGCCATGGGGGTGCCAGATGCCTACCACCACTACCACCTCTTAGCCATGGGGGGCTAGATGCCTACCACTACTACCACCTCTTAGCCATGGGGGTGCCGGATGCCTACCACTACTACCACCCTTCAGCCATGGGGGTGCTAGATGCCTGCCACTACTACCACCTCCACCCATGGGGGTGCTGGATGCCTACCACTACTACCACCTCTACCCATGGGGGGCTGGATGCCTACCACTGCTACCACCTCTACCCAGGGGGGCTGGATGCCTACCACTACTACCACCTCTACCCAGGGGGGGCTGGATGCCTACCACTACTACCACCTCCACCCAGGGGGGGCTGGGTGCCTGTCACTACTACCACCTCTACCCAGGGGGGGCTGGATGCCTACCACTGCTACCACCTCTACCCAGGGGGGACTGGATGCCTACCACTACTACCACCTCTACCCAGGGGGGGCTGGATGCCTACCACTACTACCACCTCCACCCAGGGGGGGCTGGGTGCCTGTCACTACTACCACCTCTACCCAGGGGGGGCTGGATGCCTACCACTACTACCACCCTTAGCCATGGGGGGCTGGATGCCTACCAC